>NC_069464.1:24176776-24193945 GCF_026875155.1 Cherax quadricarinatus | reverse complement strand
ATAATAACAAAAAATTTAAAAATTTAAAAAAAATTTTAAATATAATAATTAATATAATAATCATATGCAGTACGAGTATGTGACGTGGTCAAGCGATCTCCGCTCCTTGGGAAAGACTCCATTATTATTTTATTATAATCAAGGGGGAAGCGTTTAACCTGGTTGATTATACAGTGCCTGGGGGTTTGTGGAAGGCATTCAGGCTTAATTCGGGGAACTGGAGCACAGATCCAATTCCCAAATTCAAGAGCCCCCTCACCAACATCAAGGAACCTTCCTTGAGGGGTGCAAGACTCAGTGTTGCAAAGTGTAGTTTAATTTAAGAGACAGTCCATCTCTTACCTTAGCAGGACAATTAAGGAAAATCCTACTCCCACTTTATTACCATGGTAAAGATAGTGTAAATTGTTGTCTATGCTTAAGACAGCAAGAATCAAGCATTCTGCTTTGCTTCATGGAGGAAGTTTGGCAAGGAAGCAAGAAGTACTAGGACTGTAGCAGCGGCGCAACAGCACCCGACCCCCAAAGCTCTGTACTTTTCTCCAACTATCAGAGCCACCAATGCTCCTATGATGACCTAGTTACAAGCAAAACTGCACTACCCAATGTAGCACCCAGAATGACAAAAGATTACCAACAGTGAAACCTACAAATCGAAAATAATAGAGATCAACGGAAGACTGCCCGAAACCGAAAGCAACACCCCGCTGCCAGCCGAACAACGTAACCCTAAGCTTTGTATAACTACAACTTCTTCCTAACTACAACAATTCCTCTAGTATTATGAGGCGCAATCTAAGAGGAAACAGCACCAAGGCCAGCAAGAAAACACGGAAAAATCAACTATTCAACAAGTGTAGCCAGAAGGACGCCCTCCCAGCAACCACCCCGCTCACCACCGCTCAAAGCCACACCACAACAATAACAACAAACATGGCTGCCCCCAGCCCATCCACCCCTCTCTTTCCCGGATTCAACCTAACAAGCAGTCTCTCAGGTATGACCAATGATCCAGATACCCTAAAGTCATGCATCTCAAACTTAGTTATTGAAAATATGAATCTTTGGAGAGACGCTAACAAAACAAGACACCAGGATGACACAACTCGAGAACAAAATCCTCAGTCTTGAACAAAAGTTATCAACACCAGGAATGACTAACTATGGCAAGTCCATCCAAACAGTCATGGATAGCCATACAGAACAAATAATATCTCTTAATACAAAGGTTGAAGAAGCAGTAAAAGAATGGAAGAACAACTTAGATAACCAGTTCAGAGGCTTCTTTGCTCTCCAAGAAGATAAAACTGAACAAGATAAACTATCGGACGCAGTAATAGTTAACAGTCCACTTTTTCCAAGTGATATGAACCAAACGAACAGTAAAGAAATTACTCTCAAGATCATAAAGGACCAAACAAAAGTTACAGTACCAGAGTCAGAAATAAAGGAAGACAGGTTACTAGTATCCCATGGTAGAAAAAGTGTTATGCTTAGATTCCACTCACATGACAGGAAAAAAGACTTAATAATTGCATCTATTAAAGTAAAGAAAGATGTTTACATAAACGAGTGTCTTACCAAAAAATGTCAGAACCTCCTGTATAGAGTCAGAAAACTCAAACGGGAGAATAATGACACAATACACCAATGCTTCACACGGGATAGGAAAATTCTAGTTAGGAAAACAAATGTAGGTCAAATGTACACAATCACGAACGAGAATGATCTATCACAATTTCTCAGGGATACTAATCTTACCGAGAATAACTAAACAATGTCCAACCTAAAAGCCTACGTTATGTAGTGTATGTTTTGCTCCATTATTGTTCAAATTTCGCAGTACAATCTCTTAGTAATTAAATAATCAACTACCTCATTTTGTGATTTTACTAGTAAGCATAAGTCACCTTATGTAATTTTCTTATTATTTACTATTGTTTGCTTAAATATTAGCTGAATTGATACTTTCTCTGTTCATATTACTACCTCATTTTTTTTTAAATACTATCAATTGATGTTACTTACTAAAATTAATAATTACCATTTTTACTATCAGTACAATTTACTCTTAACATTTTTAACATTATTTAATTACCATTACTTGTCTAATTACCCTAACCTGTTTTAATACCACATTTACTATCTTAGAGTACTCTTAATTACCTTGTACTGCCAAATAACCTCTAGTATAACTACCAGTGCAATATTGAATGAAATAAACATTGCTTTTTTACTTTTTTTGTAATCATTATTACTTACTAAAATTTTATTAAACACCATATTTACTACCAGTCAATTTTACTTTTGTACATTAATCATAATTTTATATTTCCCATAACATTTTGTTGCCAAATTTCCAAGTTTGTATATTCAACTCCAACCTTTATATTATCCTTTGTACCTGTGCACCTGTCTACAATCTTACTATCATATTATAACCAAGTCATTGCCATTGTTATTTTTTACTTATCATTCTTTTGATACTTTAATTTGTGAATTTTTTTTGTCAATTTAAATCTAGTTATACTCTTAATCTTGTCAACAACCTATACCAGACCCTAGTGCAATTGCAGGTACCATTTCAATTTGTATTTTTATATTATAAGTTTATATTATAAGTCCTACTATAAGATTGTTTTCATGTCTTAGTGACTATATTGTGTGTGCAATTAGTGTATATTTCATTATACTATTGTTCAAGGCCCTTAACTATCTTTTGCTAACTAGTACCAACTACCACATATATTTTGTTTCTACTTTTTTTTTATTCTTTTGTTACCTTAACTTGTGTACTTTATTTTGTCATTTTAAATCTAGTTATACTCTAGTTCTTGTAAACAACTTATATAACACCTTAGTGCAATTACAACTGAGAGTCTTGTGCCTTTTTTATATTATTAGATTAAACTCAGTTGTACTATAGCTCATTCTACCTCAATACATAGTCAATACCAAATTCATTATATTAGACCATAGTGCAATTACTAGTGAGAGTCTGGTGCTATTTTTAATTTGTATTTTTATATTATTAGATTAAACCTAGTTGTACTATAGCTCATTCTAGCTCAATACACAGACTATACCAAAATCATTATATTAGACCTTAGTGCAAATTTCAATGAGAGTCTTGTTCTATTTTTAATTTGTATTATTATATTATTAGTTTATACCTAGTTGTACTTTAGCTCATTCCAGTACAACACATAGACAACACCAACTCCATTATGTGTACTAGTGACTATACTCTATATGACCAAAATACTCTAGCTATATACTTGTCCAAACTTCCCACAACTACAGATATCAGTACTAGAACTCAACACACAACTCAGGATATAAATAACCATAATTTAAACCTAGAAGATGATTGATCACGTTGACCCTGATCTAAACCTCCATAATCTGACACACAATCAAAACCTATTCGAAAGTAACTGCCTTTAATACACAGCATCACAAGCCAGCACTATCCTAAACAATGCTAAAAGTCTATCAGTACTTAACTACAACATCAGGTCCTTAAGCAAACACTATGATGACCTCCTAGCACTCCTTGAATCACTAAAGACTCTCTTCTGCATTATTCTTACTGAGACCTGGCTTCAGGTTTTTTAAAGAAAAATTAGCAAAAATGTATTCTCCATACTCATCATTAAGACGCCTATAACAATCGGTGCCATTTACCTGATACCACACACAAACATTCCAAATTTCAGTGAGAAATTAAAGGCACTAATAACAAACAGACAAATGAATAAGCACCACCTTCTCTTAGCTGGAGACTTCAACATCAACCTTGGCCTACCAGATGATCAGCCTGTAACTGATTTCATCAACAATATGAACAACACACTTCTCATACCAACAATAACTAAACCAACCAGGCTCACTGAAACAAGTGCAACCATAATAGACCACATATGGACCAATATACTAGCCCCCCTTAAATCAGGGATAATCACAGATAGCACTACAGACCACTTCCCTACCTTCCTCTTGACAAACATTAGTAAACCACCCTTGAATACAACAAAGTTTCATTTAGACTCTATGATGAGGCTTCAATAAGGAAGTTCACAGCTGACTAAGAGACTGTTGACTGGCCTACAGAATTCTCAAAGGCCAATGGTATTGATGACTGGACAGACATTTCTCTTAACAAATTACTTAGACTATACAACAAACATTGTCCTATAAAAACGAAACAGATCACAAACAAACTGCTTGGTTGGCCAGGGATAACCAGCACAATTCTGAAATCCATTGATGAGAAACACCAATATGAAAAGCAATATAGACAGGGCTTAATACACAAAGATATTCTTAAACACTATTCATCAGTCCTCACCAAAGTAATAAAGAAAGCCAAAGAACTATACTACTCCAGTAGATTCACTGACAAAAGAGGAGATATAAAAAAAGACCTGGAAAACACTCTCTCAGATTCTAGGGACCCACAAACTGAAAAAAACAAGAATATTGTCCTAACTAAACCTAAAGAAGCACCACTGCATCCCACTGACACAGCTAACAAGATAAATGACTTCTTCTCAACCATAGGATCTAATCTTGCCAATAAAATCCCATGTACCAATGCCCATGCCGGGGACTACCTAGATGGGAATTTCCCAAATTCCTTCTATCTTGCACCAACTGAGCCCACGGAAGTCAACGAGATTATAAAGTCACTTAAAAATAACTCAGGGAATCTGTCCCATGTCCCACCATTATTGTACAAGCGAGCGGCCAATGTCCTCTCGCATGCTATCTCATTACTTTTAACAAGTCACTTGAAACTAGCACTTTTCCGAAACTACTCAAGACGGCAAGGGTTACACCAGTACATAAAGGTGGTGACCCTACAGATTTAAACAACTATAGGCCAATATCAAACTTACCATTGCTATCCAAAATCTTTGAGAAACTCGTGCACAGGAGACTATATTCATTTATAACGGCAAAAAACATACTCAACCCCTGCCAATTTGGATTCAGGAAAAATAAAAGCACTTACGATGCAATCATAAAAATGCTAGATCTGCTTTACACGCATTGGAAAATAAGGAATATCCACTAGGAATTTTTATTGACCTAAGAAAAGCTTTTGACACAGTCGACCACGGCATCCTACTCCACAAACTTGACCATTACGGTATAAGAGGTCATGCGCTTGCGTATTTCAAATCTTACCTTACTAATAGGTATCAGTATGTCACCATTAAAGACACAGCATCAACAACACGGCCACTTGATACTGGAGATCCACAGGGAAGTGTCCTTGGTCCCCTGCTCTTCCTCATATACATCAATGATTTTCCAAATGTATCTCAACACCTGAACCCCATTCTCTTTGCTGACGACACGACTTATGTCATCTCTCACCCTAATCTTCCCACCCTCAACACCATTGTTAACGAGGAGCTGATCAAAATATCGACTTGGATGACAGCCAATAAACTTTCGCTTAACACTGACAAAACCTACTAAATAATGTTTGGTAGCAGAGCAGGAGATGCGCAAATTAACATTAAGATCGACAACCCTCTAATTGCCAGACATAATGAGGGCAAATTCTTAGGCCTATACCTCAACAACAACCTGAATTTCAGCACCCATATCCAACACATAACCAAAAAAGTATCCAAAACGGTTGGGATCCTCTCCAAGATACGATACTACGTGCCGAAAACTGCCCTTCTCACACTATACCATTCACTTATATATCCATACCTCACCTATGCTATTTGTGCTTGGCGTTCAACTACAGCAACACACCTAAGGCCAATAATAACCCAACAAAAAGCCGCAGTAAGAATAATCACTAAATCCCATCCCTGGCAACACACACCCTCACTCTTCATAGATCTAAACTTACTTCCTGTTCAGTACATCCACACTTACTACTGTGCAATCTACATCTACAGGACCTTAAATTCCAATATTATCCTTGACCTAAAATGCTTTCTTGATAGTTGTGACAGAACCCACAGGCATAACACCAGACGCAAACATCTCTATGACATTCCCTGTGTCTGACTAAACCTTTACAAAAATTCAATGTATGTCAAAGGCCCTGAAATCTGGAACACCCTACCTGAAAACTCTAGAACTGCAGACACATTCATCACCTTCAAAGCTACCATCAGAAAACATCTTATCTCCCTGATACACCCTGTCAACTAATTACACGAATACCACCTGGTGGTTCACACTTACACTCACTCACCCATTTGACCATAAACAGAAATATCAATCTCAATCTTAAAATAGTGAATCTTATCTAGTCATAAGTTGGCCTGTGATACTCCAATACTGAAACTATGTACAGTGCCAAAACAAAAGCATTCACATTGCAAAACTCACAAACCAGTATTTAGTCACTTAGCCATAATACCAACTTACCTCATAATTTTTTAATATTTTAAACTTAAGATTTAATCTAAGTCTGCCCGAAATGCCTAGCCATGCTAGGTGTTCTAGTGGTACACTCTGTAATTATTATTTTAATACATGTAAACCACCCAATAACCAAATTCTGTAAACTGAGCATTGTAATCCTAATGGAGAATAAACTTTGAATTTGAATTTGAATTTGAATTGAAAAGCTTTTCTTTATGATAGAGGGGTATTGCAGTGGCGTAGGATGCTGTGCGGTCAGATTACTTTTGACTCTACTGAGAGAGACATTTATGTGCTGAAATAACCAACAAGGAACAATGTTCCGTGCGTTTTGCACAAAAGAATCAGCTTCTTTAGTGACATGGTGTGAACAATTTTTGATGAACAGTGTAATGAGTGTTGCGATCCAACAGAATGTAGTGCGACATTCTTCAAAGAACACTATTCTTCAATCAACACATCGGATATCCGGGCATAACTACGGGTCAGATACATATACCCAGGTAAGTGTTCTAACTTGTGATGTACTACTATTGACTGCGCAGTTGAGTATAAGTTATGAGTTAGTCACTTATCACAAACCAAGGTGATAAGTGGACCCTTGAGTCCATACAAGTAAGTACATCAGCAATCAGTGAGTGAAATATGTTGACATAACACCCCCTAGGGGTAATTTATAATCATACCTAATATTTTTTATTTCAGCCCGTTAAGAAGTGGATGAGACAGCTTCTCAAGACCTCGTCTGCAGGGGCAGTTGTGTGAAAGAGAGCTGTCTTATCTGCTAAGTACTCCCTATATTTAATCTTTAACCTTAGCTGGTAAACCATTTCTCAACACACACCACATAATTGACAAGCACAGCTTTCACTCACACCACTCCACCACAGCTTCAAACCCACACTAGCAAGTTTTTTCCCGAATATATGTTCCCAGCACCTTGCCCCGTGCTGTTCCACTCAGTGCCACTCCACCCGGCATACCCACACCCACTCATGTATTCATCTAACCTATTTTTAATACTCAATAACTCAATACTCTATAACTGTACTCGGGAGTTTGTTCCACTCATTCACAACTCTATTACTAAACCAGTGCTTTCCTATATCCTTCCTGAATCTGAATTTTTCCAACTTGAAACCATTGCTGCGAGTCCTGTCTTGGCTGGATATGTTCAGCACGCTATTTACATCCCATTACTGTAATTTATTCCTGTTTTCCATTTATACACCTCGATCATATCCCCCCCTAATTCTATGCCTTTCAAGAGAGTACAGATTCGGGACCTCAGTCTAACCTCATAGGGAAGATTTGTGATATTTTGCCATCCTCCTCTGTCCATTTTCTGTACATTTATATCGATTCTGTAATACGCTTACCAGAACTGTGCAACATAATCTAAATGAGGCCTAACCAAGGATATATAGAGTTGAAGAACAACCTGTGTGATATTGATCAATTAGAACACTGCACTATGACTCAAACCCATGTTTTACTGCCTGTTTCATGGTGAGCCAGATGGAGGAAATATTTTGAGGAATTGTTAAATGTTGATGAATATAGTGAAGCTGTGATTTCTTGTACAGGGAAAGGAGAAGTAACGACTTGTAGGAGTGAAGGAAGAGCCAGTTGTGAGTGCGGGAGAAGTTCGTGAGACAGTGGGTAAAATGAAAGGGGATAAGGCAGCTGGGATTGATGGGATAAAGATAGAAATGTTAAAAGTAGGTTGGGAGATAGCTTTGGACTGTTTGGCGCTATTATTTAATAAATGTATGGAAGAGGGTAAGGTACCTAGGGATTGGCAGAGAGAGTGCATAGTTCCTTAGTATAAAGGCAAAGAGGACAAAAGAGAGGGCAAATATTATAAGGGAATAAGTCTGTTGACTATACCTCGTAAAGTGTATGGAAGAGTTGTTATTGAAAGAATTAAGAGTAAGACGGAGAGTAGGATAGCAGATGAACAAGGAGGCTTTAGAAAAGGTAGGGAGTGTATAGACCAAGTTTTACATTGAAACATATAGGTAAACAGTATTTAGAAAAGGCTAAAGAGGTTTTTGTAGCATTTATGGATTTGGAAAAGGCATATGACAGTGTGGATCGGGGGGGCAATGTGGCAGATGTTGCAGGTGCATGGTATAGGAGCTAGGTTACTGAAAGCAGTAAAGAGTTTTTACGAGGATAGTGAGGCTCAAGTCAGAGTATGTAGGAGAGAGGGAGATTATTTTCCAGTAAAAGTAAGCCTTAGACAAGGATGTGTTATATCACTGTGGTGGTTCAATATAATTATAGATGGGGTTGTAAGAGAAGTGAATGCGAGGGTCTTAGCATGAGGTGTGGAGTTAGAAGTTAAAGAATCAAACACAAAGTGGGAGCTCTCACAGTTGCTCTTTGCTGATGACACTGTGCTTTTGGGAGATTTTGAAGAGAAGTTGCAACAGAAGAAAATTAAATGTAACAGAAGAAAATTAAAAGTGAATATAGGAAAGAGTAAGGTGATAAGGACAACAAAAAGTTTAGGTGACGAAAGATTGGATATCAGATTGGAGGGAGAGAGTATGGAGGAGGTGAATGTATTCAGATATTTACGAGTGGACATGTCAGCAGATGGATCTATGAAGGATGAGGTGAATCATAGTGGTGCACTTAGGAGTCTGTGGAGACAAAGAACTTTGTCTGTGGAAGAAAAGAGGGGAATGCATGAGAGTATAGTTATATCATCACCCCTATATGGGTGTCAAGAATGGGTGATGAATGATGCAATGAGGAGAAGGCTGGAGGCAGTTTGAGATGTTATGTCTGAGAGCAATATGTGGTGTGAATAAAATGCAGAGAATTCGTAGTTTGGAAAATAGGAGAAGGTGTGGGATTACTTAAACTATTATCCAGAGGGCTGAGGAAGGTTTGTTGAGGTGGTTTGGACTTGTAGAGTGAATGGAACAAAATAGAATGACTTCAAGAGTGTATAAATCTGTAGTGGAGAGAAGGCGAGGTAGGGGTCAGCCTAGGAAAGGTTGGAAGGAGGGGGTAAAGGAGGTTTTGTGTGCAAGGTGCTTGGACTTCCAGCAAGCATGCGTGAGCATATTTGATAGGAGTGAATATAGACAAGTGTTTTTTTTTTATACTTCATGTGATGTTGGAGTGTGAGCAAAGTAACATTTATGAAGGGATTCAGGGAAACCGGCAGGCCGGACTTGATTCCTTGAGATGGGAAGTACATATATTTTTTTTATTAGCACACTGGCCGATTCCCACCAAGGCAGGGTGGCCCGAAAAAGAAAAACTTTCACCATCATTCACTCCATCTCTGTCTTGCCAGAAGGGTGCTTTACACTACAGTTTTTAAACTGCAACATTAACACCCCTCCTTCAGAGTGCAGGCACTGTTCTTCTCATTTCCAGGACTCAAGTCCTGCCTGCCAGTTCCCTGAATCCCTTCATAAATGTTACTTTGCTCACACTCCAACAGCCCGTCAAGTATTAAAAACCATTTGTCTCCATTCACTCCCATCAAACACGCTCATGCATGCCCGCGGGAAGTCCAAGCCCATTGCACACAAAACCTCCTTTTCCCCCTCCCTCCAACCTTTCCTAGGTCGACCACTATCCCGCCTTCCTTCCACTACAGACTGATACACTCTTGAAGTTATTCTGTTTCGCTCCATTCTCTCCACATGTCCGATCCACCTCAGCAACCCTTCCTCAGCCCTCTGGACAACAGTTTTGGCAATACCGCACCTCCTCCTAACTTCTGAACCACGAATTCTCTGCATTATATTCATACCATACATTGCTCTCAGACATGACATCTCCACTGCCTCCAGCCTTCTCCTAGCTGCAACATTCATCACCCATGCTTCACACCCATATAAGAGCATTGGTAAAATTATACTCTCATACATTCCCCTCTTTGCCTCCATGGACAAAGTTCTTTGTCTCCACAGACTCCTAAGAACACCGCTCACCCATTTCCCTTTATGATTCACCTCATCTTTCATAGACCCATCCGCTGACACGTCCACTCCCAAATATCTGAATACATTCACCTCCTCCATACTCTCTCCCTCCAATCTGATATCCAGTCTTTCATCACCTATCTTTTTGTTATCCTCATAACCTTGCTCTTTCCTTTATTCATTTTAATTTTCTTCGTTTACATACCCTACCAAATTCAGCCACCAACCTCTGCAACTTCTCTTCAGAATCTCCCAAGACCACAGTGTCATCAGCAAAGAGCAACTGTGACAACTCCCAATTTATGTGTGATTCTTTATCTTTTAACTGCACGCCTCTTGCCAAGACCCTTGAATTTACTTCTCTTACAACCCCAACTATAAATATATTAAACAACCACGGTGACATCACACATCCTTGCCTAAGGCCTACTTTTACTGGGAAATAATCTCCCTGTTTTCTACATACTCTAACTTGAGCCTCACTATCCTCGTAAAAACTCTTCACTGCTTTCAGTAACCTACCTCCTATACCATACACCTGCAACATCTGCCACATTGCCCCCCTATCCACCATGTCATACACCTTTTCCAAATCAATAAATGCCACAAAAACCTCTTTAGCCTTATCTAAATACTGTTCACTTACATGTTTCACTGTAAACATCTGGTCCACACACCCTCTACCTTTCCTAAAGCCTCCTTGTTCATCTCCTTCCTATTCTCCGCTTACTCTTAATTTTTTCAATAAATAATTCTACCATGCACTTTACCAGGTATACTCAACAGACTTATCCCCCTATAATTTTTGCACTCTCTTTTGTCCCCTTTGCCTTTATACAAAGGAACTATGCATACTTTCTGCCAATCCCTAGGTACCTTACCCTCTTCCATATATTTATTAAATAATAGCACCAACCACTCCAAAACTATATCCCTACCTGCTTTTAACATTTCTATCTTTATCCATCATCCAGCTTCCTTACCCCCTTTCATTTTACCTAATGCCTCACGAACTTCCCCCACACTCACAACTGGCTCTTCCTCACTCCTACAAGATGTTATTCCTCCTTGCCCTATACACGAAATCACAGCTTCCTATCTTCATCAACATTTAACAATTCCTCAAAATATTCCCTCCATCTTCCCAATACCCTTAACTCCCCATTTAATAACTCTCCTCTCCTTTTTTTAAACTGACAAATCCATTTGTTCTCTAGGCTTCCTTAACTTGTTAATCTCAACTCCAAAACTTTTTCTTATTTTCAACAAAATTTGTTGATAACATCTCACCCACTCTCTCACTTGCTCTCTTTTCACATTGCTTCACCACTCTCTTAACCTCTCTCTTTTTTCTCCATTATACTCTTCCCTCCTTGCATCACTTCTACTTTGAAAAAACTTCTCATATACTAGCTTTTTCCCCTTACTACTCTCTTTACATCATCATTCCTCCAATCGCCCTTTTCCCCTCCCGCACCAACTTTCCTGTAACCACAAACTTCTGCTGAACACGCTAACACTACAATTTTAAACCTACCCCATGCCTCTTCGACCCCATTGCCTATGCTCTCATTAGCCCATCTATCCTCCAATAGCTGTTTATATTTTACCCTAACTGCCTCCTGTTTTAGTTTATAAACCTTCACCTCTCTCTTCCCTGATGCTTCTATTCTCCTTGTATCCCATCTTCCTTTTACTCTCAGTGTAGCTACAACTAAAAAGTGATCTGATATATCTGTGGCCCCTCTATAAACATGTAAATCCTGAAGTCTACTCAACAGTCTTTTATCTACCAATGCAAAATCCAACAAACTGCTGTCATTTCGCACTACGTCATATCTTGTATATTTATTTATCCTCTTTTTCTTAAAATATGTGTTACCTATAACTAAACCCCTTTCTATACAAAGTTCCATCAAAGAGCTCCCATTATCATTTACACCTGGCACCCCAAACTTACCTACCACACCTCTCTAAAAGTTCCTCCATCTTTAGCATTCAGGCCCCCTACCACAGTTACTCTCTCACTTGGTTCAAAGGCTCCTATACATTCACTTAACATCTACCAAAATCTCTCTCTCTCTCCTCTACATTCCTCTCTTCTCCAGGTGCATACACGCTTATTACGACCTACTTTTTTGCATCCAACCTTTACTTTAATCCACATAATCCTTGAATTTACACATTCATATTCTCTTTTCTCCTTCCATAACTGATCCTTCAACATTATTGCTACCCCTTTCTTAGATCTAACTCTCTTAGATACTCCAGATTTAATCCCATTTATTTCCTCCCACCGAAACTCCCCTACTGCCTTCAGCTTTGTTTTGCTTAGGGCCAGGACATCCAACTTCTTTTCATTCATAACATCAGCAATCATCTGTTTCTTGTCATCTGCAAGACATCCACGCACATTCAAGCATCCCAGTTTTATAAAGATTTTCTTCTCTTTTTTTGTAAATGATTACAGGAGAAGGGGTTACTAGCCCATTGCTCCCGGTATTTTAGTAGCTTCATACGACACGCATGGCTTATGGACGAAAGATTCGTTTCCACTTCCCCATGGACAATAGAGGAAATAAAGACGAACAAGAGCTATTTAGAAAAGGAGAAAAACCTAGATGTATGTATATATATATATATATATATATATATATATATATATATATATATATATTATATATATTTTATATATATATATATATATATTATATATATATATATATATATATATACATACATATACATACATATATATATATATATATATATTTATATATATTTATATATATTTTATATTATATTTATATATTTATTATATTTATATATATATATATATATATATATATATATATTATATTTATATATATATAATAATTATATATATATATATATAATATATTTATTTTATATATAGCTAGGGGCTCCTGCGGCAGAGCGGCTCTTCCTGAGTGGCTCCTCCAGAAAAGGGCTGTGGCTCAGTGGCTCCTTTTCCTGAGAGGCTCCCCTTTTCCCGAGCAAACCCCCTTTTCACACCTATATGCTAAAAGACCTCGCCCCCAACCCCCACCCACGACCCCCACCCACGACCCCCACCCACGTCCCCACCCACGACCCCCACCCGCGCCCCCACCCGCGCCCCCACCCGCCCCCCGCCCTTGCGCCCGCCAGTCGCGCCCTCGCGTCCCCCCACGGCCTCGCAAAACCCCCACCTTCGCGCCCGCCCGCGCCTTCTGCTGTGCCTTCTGCAGCGTCGTCCGGATCGCTCCCACGCCCCGAATTTTTTTCCGATTTTTTTTTTTTTTTTTTAATTTCATTTTCTTATGATCTCCTCGGATCAAATTTTTGAAGTTCCCCCTCACACTTTCACCCCCATCCCAATTTTTTTTTTTTTAATTTCATTTTCTTATGATCTCTTCGGATCAAGTTTTTCTGGATTCCCCCTCTGGGGGTAAGCATTCTAAATGAACTCCCACTTGCATCCCAATTTTTTTTTTCTCGATAATACAAAGACTCTACTTCCTCGGATCAAGGTTTTCTCGATAATACAAAGACTCTACTTCCTCGGATCAAGGTTTTCTCGATAATACAAAGACTCTACTTCCTCGGATCAAGGTTTTCTCGATAATACAAAAGACTTACTTCCTCGGATCAAGGTTTTCTCGATAATACAAAGACTCTACTTCCTCGGATCAAGGTTTTCTCGATAATACAAAGACTCCATCTCCTTGGATCAAGGTTTTCTCGAAATCAAAGACTCCAACTCCTTGGATCAAGGTTTACTCGATAATACCAAGACTCCATCTCCTGGGATCAAGGTTTTCTCCTCCATCTCCTCGGATCAAGTTTTTTTGGATTCCCCCCTCTGTGGGTAAGCACTCAAATGAACTCCTCCTATGGGGCATGGTACTCTCTCTTACTACAGGTCTAAACAAGTGTGACGTCACCCCACCTGTGTTTACTCGGCGGTCAGTGACGTCACGTGATGACCTCAGACACAGGCTGAATCTTGTCGAGCAGACAATAAAATGCAGGATAACACTAGTTATTATACAACCAATGCATTTCATATACAACATAGGGAAAACATTTTCACTCTTAACCCAGGATAACCCAAATAATTCCACATTTTTTCGTTAATACCCACAACAATCCACAATTTCTTTACAAAATACAACACAAGTCTAGACATTTTTCTCGTTTTAACTATTTCATCAGAAAAAGTCACCACAACACTTACAACTTATAAGCACTTTTCGATTAATTCACTAGTCACAATTTTACATATTACGAAGTTAATACGCACACACACCTCACTTTACTTTGAATACCTTCAAAACACTCTCATAGATCATTTGAATACTACAAAAATAAACCCTTTGAACATTTCCAAACAGCACTGAAACATTTCCAAAATATCTTTTTTGAGTATCCCAAATACCCACTGAATATACTAAAACACCTTTGAATACAGTCAAAACACCCCCAAAAATCACTATAAATAAGATCGACATAACAGACAAACACCTTAAAAATCCACTAAAATCACTGTAACCAAGATTTTCCAAATTTTCTATGCCACCTAGCACACACACACACACCAACAAAACACACACACACACACACACACACACACAACACACAACACACACATACTTTTCTCAATATTTCTTAAGAAATATTCTTCATCAAAAACCTTTTCATCTCATACGAACAATCCCAAGATTACTTCAAAACTCTCATAAATCATTTGTATTCTCCATAAACCCCTTTGAACTTTTCCCAAAGAACATAAACATTTCCAAGACAACTTTTAAATACTCCCAAATAAGATTTTCATCTCTAATTTATTACATTTTTAATATTTCATTAAATTACAACTCTTCCCCCCAAAACCCCTCCTCTTCTCCCGATTTTTCAAAGTATCACAAAAATAACTCAGCATTTACTTTGAAAAACCTTTAGAAAAAAACCTTTGAATAGTCTCAAACACCATTTTAGACTCCCAAATACACCATGAAAACTACTAAAACACTTTTTTCTCGTTTTATCTAATTTCTAGAAAAAGTACAACAAAAACCCACAACTTTTAAATCACTTTTTAGCAATCTGTTCGTCAACAACACCCACAAACCCCCAACACCCCCAAACCCCCCAACACCCACAACCCAAAAACACCCACATCCCACAACACCCCCCAAACCCCACCCCCCACACCCCACAACACCCCCAACAACAACCCACTTTAAATCTCTTTTTTTGGCATTCTAGTTCGCAACACCCAAAACCCCCAACAAACCCCATCCCACAACACTCACAAACCCCCAAAAACCCCCCAACAACAAACCACTTTTAACATTTTTTTGGTATCTCTAGTTCGACAACAAAACCCAAACCCCAACACCCCCAAAACCCCCAACCCACATCACCCAAAAACAACACTTTATGGTCTTTTCGGTATCTCTGTTCGACAAAACACCCCCAAACCCCTAAACCACGACCCCCAATTTTTTTTCTCGTTTTAAAATAAATTTTATCAGAAAAAATCACATCAAAACCCAAACTTATAACCACTTTTTCGGCATCTCTAGTTCGACAACAACACCCACAACCCAAACGCCACAACACCCACAACCCACAAAATTTTTTTTTTGTTTTATTAATTTTATCAGAAAAAGTCACAACAACAACCCCAAAAATTATAATCATTTTAAGCAACTCTAGTTCGTCAACAAAAACCCACAACCCAAACACCCCCAACCCACAACACCCACAACACCCACAACACCCACAACACCCCCCAACCCACATCACCACAACAAAAACCACTTTTAACATCTTTTCGGTATTTAGTTCGACAAAAAACACACAAACCCCCC
The DNA here is from genome assembly GCF_026875155.1 of Cherax quadricarinatus. Lineage (NCBI taxonomy): Eukaryota > Metazoa > Arthropoda > Malacostraca > Decapoda > Parastacidae > Cherax > Cherax quadricarinatus. The sequence goes on along the minus strand of NC_069464.1, from coordinate 24,177,711 downwards.
ACACCCTCATACACAAAACCCCCCCAACCCACATCACCCCCACCCCCCCAACACCCACAACAACAACCCTTAAAATCTTTTCGAATCTCTAGTTCGACACAACACCCACAACCCACAACACCCACATCCCCCAAAACTCACAACCACAATTTTTTTTTTCGTTTTAAATAATTTCATCAAAAAAAGTCACAACAACAACCCATTATCCATTTTTTTGGTATCCTAGTTCGACAACAATACCACAACCCACAAACCTCAAAACCCCCATCCCACAACAACAACACACTTATAACGCTTTTTGGTATCTCTGTTCGTCAAAAGCACCCAAACCCCAACACCACAAAAAACAACACCACAACCCCCAACACCCCCATCCCACAACCCCAAAACCCCATCACCCCCACCCCCAACACCCACAACAAAACCCATTATAACTCTTTTCGGTATTTAGTTCGACAACAAAAAACCCCAACCCCAACACCCCATCCCACAACACTCACAACCCACAACACCCACAACCCAAACCCACATCACCCCACAACAACAACACACTTATAACGTCTTTTCGGTATCTCTAGTTCGACAACAACACCCACAACCCACAACACCCACAATTTCCACAACCCACAATTTTTTTTTCTCGTTTCATCTAATTTCATCAGAAAAAGTCACAACAACAACCCACAACTTATAATCACTTTTAAGCAACTCTAGTTGGTCAACAACACCCACAACCCAAACACCCACAACCCACAACACCCACAACCCACAACCCCACCCCACAACCCCAAACAGCCCACATCCCCCACACCCTACAACCCCCAACAACAACAACCCACTTATAACACATTTTCGGTATCTCTAGTTCGACAACAACACCCACAACCAACAACACCCACACCCCACAACACTCACAACATACAACACCCACAGCA
>NC_069464.1:24146776-24171776 GCF_026875155.1 Cherax quadricarinatus | reverse complement strand
TTTGTTGTGATCTGAGTATATTGTTTTTGATATGGTGACATTTCTTATCAGATCATCATTGTTAGTGAAGATGAGGTCTAGTGTATTCTCCAGTCTAGTAGGCTCTATTATTTGCTGGTTTAAATTGAATTTTGTGCAGAGATTTAAAAGCTCGTGTGAGTGTGAGTTTTCATCAGAGCTGCCTCCTGGTGTTATTACTGCAACAATATTATTTGCTATATTCCTCCATTTTAGGTGCCTTAAGTTGAAATCCCCCAGGAGCAAGATGTTGGGTGCAGGAGCTGGAAGATTTTCCAGACAGTGGTCAATTTTTAACAGCTGTTCCTGGAATTGCTGGGATGTTGCATCCGGAGGCTTGTAGACTACGACAATGACTAGGTTTTGGTTCTCGACCTTTACTGCTAGAACTTCGACTACATCATTTGAGGCATTTAGCAGTTCTGTGCAAACAAGTGACTCTGCAATGTACAGGCCAACCCCCCCCTTTTGCCTGTTCACTCTGTCACATCTGTATAGGTTGTAACCTGGGATCCATATTTCGTTGTCCATGTTATCCTTTATGTGGGTCTCAGTAAAAGCCGCGAACATTGGCTTTGCCTCTGCAAGCAGTCCACGGATGAAAGGTATTTTGTTGTTTGTTGCTGGCTTTAGACCCTGTATATTTGCAAAGAAGAATGTCATCGGACTGGTGGTATTGTTGGTACTGGGGGGGGGGATTTTTTTTCCGGCATTAGTATCTGTATCTGATGGTTTGGAGTGGAGGCCATCGTCTGTGGTTCCACTCCAGGAACGACTGGATTGGTGTACGATTTCTGCCATTTCCTGCCAGTTTTTTTCCTTCCTGGCACTAAAATACCTCTCCCTCTTGAGTGGCTGTGGCTACCCAGGTTTTCCCATGGCCTGGATGTTTTGTATCTTTTTGTACCCTTTAGATGGTGTGCCTGGCAATTTAAGTTATAGCACAGTCTTTCCTGTACTGAAGAGGTACACATTTCAGGGTGAAAAGGCTTACAGGAAGGGAGTTTGCATTTTCCTGTTGTCATATGGGCATGGCATTTTCTAGGGTGGTCATAGTTGCACGTCCCGTCTGTTTTTCCAGATTTCCCATGTCTGCAGATACTAAGTGCATAGTATGTGCACAGGCTTGGTTTCCGTTTGCCTTGGGTTTCTGTGACTGTATTCCCTGTTGGTGCATGTTTTCCTGTCTTATTCCTATCCTCCCTAGCACCAACAGTGGAGCTCCCACCAGTTGTTTTTGGTAATATATCCTCACTATAACTAGTGGAGTCCTCTTGTTTGCTATTTCCTGAGGTATTTCTAGTTTGCAATATTGGTTTTATCTTATCTTTGACTACACTTGTTTCCCTACTACGGCTACTGTCCCCTATGAGGTCATTTATATGTATTCCTTCCTGCGTATAATTCCCGACTACCTGGACAAAATCTCCAGCTTCACCTTTACTGTCTCCCAGGACAGCACCTCCAGCTTCACCATTACTGTCTCCCAGGACAGCACCTCCGGCTTCACCATTACTGTCTCCCAGGACAGCACCTCCAGCTTCACCATTACTGTCTCCCAGGACAGCACCTCCAGCTTCACCATTACTGTCTCCCCTTACAGCACTATCTGCCCCACATTTACTGACTACCAGGACATCACCTCCAGCCTTACAGTTTCTGACTACATAGCCAGTATCAAGGGCAGTACCATTCAGCCCAGACTTTTTATGTTCCCATCTGTTGCAGAAAGCTTCCAGGTTGTCTATGAAAGCAGCTTTGATGTTGTCCTCTTTTAATACCCTTGTGATTTTAGTCCACAGATTTTCCTCATTTGGGCATACCCAAAAACACTTCCCTGTTTTAATACTGCTTGTAGCTAGTTCTTGGATATCTGCACAAGGGGCGTGACACCAATTTCCACAAAAATGACAATTTATCCATGTGGAAGCTCGTTTGTTTGATTGACTGCAGACTACACACAGCTTCATAATGATTTGAGTGGTTGATTTACTGTAATTCTACTAGCAACCTCTTGAATACTCTATTAATAACCTCCTTAAATGAAGCTCTAGCTATTTGTATTTCTATTTCTAACTAATTGGACAGCTTACCGTGTACGTTCCTGATTTATATCAGAAATTTGGCATACATTGACAGGGTTTAGTGGCACATTAATGAAGAATTGTCTAGATTGTCAATCTTTAGAGTGATTAGTTGCTCGCTGAACACAGTTATATTGAGATGTCAGTATTTCACTCATTTCTCTGTTGTCATCTGTGTAGGAGCCGTCTTGTCTGAGTAAGGGCCTTATACTAAGGTGGTTTTTGCCTTGTTTCTAGCATATGAAAAGAAATATTTCGAATTTCTTTCAATTTCACAAATCACTTTTAGCTCCTGTATTTCGTAGTTTGAGAGAAAGGGGGAGATGTTGCGGAGGAAGTAATCGGAGAAGGAAGGAAGCATTCAACGGCTTTTTCTATAAATATTTAACAATAAATTTACAGCATTTGTGATCCATGGTTCCTTCCTCACCACTGTTGTAATAAATCTCTGTCCTACCGATGTAGAATTTTTTTTGAGTATCACGCGTAGGTTCGTTTCATTAGTCTCTCTTAGATTTTATGTCTCATTAATGGATTTAAAATTTTCTTGGAAGAATGAAACATACGAAAATGACACAAAACATTCAATGGCCAGATAATATTAACACTGTTGTGGAGAAGTTATGTCCAACATGAGCGAGACTAAACGGCGAGAATAGTGAGACTCACACCTCTCTCTCAGCCATGATACACGTCCTGGACAGGGTCATGGATCCTTCATCCTCCAATTAGCTGGATGGAGATGATCGTATATCCCGCAACATAGCTTCATTAAACCACACATTTAATCTCTGAATGTGGTCTTAACCAAGCGGATTTAAACTAAAGCTAGATTACGGGTGGATAGGATGCAGTCACCACCACATACCAGCATGGTTGTGGGTGAAGGGACTCACACCTAACAAGGTCTGTGATATAATTCACACTCATGTTTGCCCTTTATACAAAGATATCTGGCCCGTGACCTGGTGACAAAGGCTCTCGCCTCACACCACGAGTTTCGGGTTCAGTTCCAAGAGAGGGTTGAAACAGTGGGCGTGTTACCTTACACAGGTTATCTATGTTCACCCATAAGTAGGTAATGGGTACCTGGGTGTTAGTCGACTGGCGTGGGTCGTATCCCGAGGACAAAATTGACCTAATTTGCGGGAAATTCTCAGCATAACAAAGGACTTTCCATATAGTAATATGTCATTGATGACAGCTTGGCCTGTATACCTTGTACATGTATATGTAGAAACAAAGATATTATTATTACTTAGAGGAGAGGCATGAATATACCAAGAGAGGAGAGGTGTGAATATACCAAGAGAGGAGAGGCCTGAATATACCAAGAGAAGAGAGGCCAAAATACACCAAGAGAGGAGAGGCCAAAATATACCAAGAGAGGAGAGGCCAGAATATACCAGGAAAGGAGAGGTCAAATATACCAAGAGAGGAGAGGCCTGAATATACCAAGAGAGGAGAGGCCAAAATACACCAAGAGAGGAGAGGCCAAAATATACTAAGAGAGGAGCGGCCAGAATATACCATGAGAGGAGAGGTCATAATATACCAAGAGAGGAGAGGCCTGAATATACCAAGAGAGGAGAGGCCAAAATACACCAAGAGAGGAGAGGCCAAAATATACCAAGAGAGGAGAGGCCAGAATATACCAAGAGAGGAGAGGTCAAATATACCAAGAGAGGAGAGGCCTGAATATACCAAGAGAGGAGAGGCCAAAATACACCAAGAGAGGAGAGGCCAAAATATACCAAGAGAGGAGAGGCCAGAATATACCAAGAGAGGAGAGGTCAAAATATACCATGAGAGGAGAGGCCAGAATATACCAAGAGAGGAGAGGCCAAAATATACCAAGTGAGGAGAGGCCAAAATATACCAAGAAGGGAGGAGGCCAGAATATACCAAGAAGAGGAAGAGGTCAAATATACAATAGAGGAGAGGCCTGAATATACAAGAAAAGGAGAAGCAAAAAACACCAAGAGAGGAGAGGCCAAAATATACCAAGAGAGGAGAGGCCAGAATATACCAAGAGAGGAGAGGTCAAAATATACAAAGAGAGAAGAGGCCTTAATATACCAAGAGAAAGGGGAGGCCAAAATACACCAAAAGAGAGAGGTCAAAAATACCAAGAGAAGAGAGGCCAGAATATACCAAGAGAGGAGAGGTCGAAATATACCAAGAGAGGAGAGGCCTGAATAAACCAAGAGAGGAGAGGCCAACATACACCAAGAGAGGAGAGGCAAAATACCAAGAGAAGGAGAAGGCCAGAATATACAAGAGAGAAGGCAAAATACACCAAGAGAGGAGAGGCCAAAATATACCAAGAGAGGAGAGGCCAGAATATACCAAGAGAGGAGAGGCCAAAATATACCAAGAGAGGAGAGGCCAGAATATACCAAGAGAGAAGAGGCCAGAATATACCAAGAGAGAAGAGGCCAGAATATACCAAGAGAGAAGAGGCTAGAATATACCAAGAGAGGAGAGAGCAGAATATACCAACAGAGGAGAAGCCAGAATATACCATGAGAGGCGGTCTGCATATTCCAGATAAAAAGAGGAAAGGTTAGAATATACCAAGAAAAAAGAGGCCAGAACATACCAAGGGAGGAGAGGCCAGAATATGCTAAGGGAAGAGAGGCCAGAATATTCCAAATAAAAGGAGGATAGGTCAGAATATACCAAGTAATGATTGGGGAGACCTGAGCATACCAAGAAAGAAGAGGCCAGAGTATACCAAAAAACGAGAGACCAGAATATACCAAGGGACGAAAGTCTAGAATATAAGAAGAGAGGTGAGACCGGAATATACAAAGAGAGGAGAGGCCAGAATATACCAAGAGATGAGTGGCCAGAATTTGCCAAGAGAGGAAATTCTAGAATATACTAAGAAAGGAAAAGGGCCCTAATTACCCAAAAGAGGAAAGGCAGAATATACCAACAGAGGAAAAGGCCAAATAACATGATAGGTGGGTCAGAAAATTCCAAATAAAAAAGGGGGGAAGGTTTAAATATACCAAGAAAGTAAGGCCAAATATACCAAGGGACGGAAGGCTATAATATAAAACAGAGGAGAGGCCAGAATATTTCCAAGGACGGAAAGGCATAATATAAGAAGAGAGGAGAGGCCAGAATATAAGAAAGAGGAGAGGCCAGAATATAAGAAGAGAGGAGAGGCCAGACTATATGGGAAAAAAAAGAGGCCAGAATATACCATGGGACAAAGGCTAGAATATACAAAGAGAGATATACCATATAATTCCTTAAAACCCTTTTTATAAGAACTCACTGTTTGCCACTTGTTCTCTATACAATTAACTGTTGTACTGTTATACCGTACTTAATGATTTACTGTGGGGACTTGGTGTGTAAAGAAAATAACACTGTGGACAACTTGCACCACCACTCGTCCTCCCACAACCTAGACTGGGTGCTGAGGCCAAGCAACCCAGCGCGCCTCAAGCGCCGGAGTTTTACCTGGAGAGAGTTCCGGGGGTCCCAACGCCCCGCGGCCCGGTCTGTGACCAGGGCCTCTGGTGGATCAGAGAATGATAACCAGGTGTTGGCTGGCTGCACGCAAACCAACGTACGAGCCACAAACCCGGTGGTCAGGAACCAATTTATGGGCGCAAATGGGCCCGCTTGAAGACTGCCAGGGTCTGTTGGTAATCCCCTAATGTATGCTGGGAGGCCCGTTGAACAGTCTCGGGCCCCTGACACTTATTGTATGGTCCTTAAACGTGCTAGTGACACCCTGCTTTCATTGGGGGGATGTTGCATCGTCTGCAAGTTTTTGCTTTCGTAGTGAGTATTTTCGTGGCAAGTTCGTAATATCCCTCTAGATTTTCCAGGTGTATATAAACATGTATCTCTCCCGCTGCGTTCCAGGGAAAACAGGTTCAGGAACCTCAAGCGTCCCAGTAATTGAGGTGTTTTATCTCCGTTATGCGCGCTGTGAAGGTTCTCTGACTTTTCTAGGTCAGCAATTTACCTGCCTTGAAAGGTGCTGTTAGTGTGCAGCAATATTCCAGCCTAGATAGAACAAGTGAACTGAAGAGTGTCATCATGGGCTTGGCATCCCTAGTTTTGAAGGTTCTCATTATCCCTCCTGTCATTTTTCTAGCAGATGCAATTGATACAATGTTATGGTCCTTGAAGGTGAGATCCTCCGACATGATCACTCCCAGGTCTTTGACGTTGGTGTTTCGCTCTATTTTGTGGCCAGAATTTGTTTTGTACTTTGATGAAGATTTAATTTCCTCATGTTTACCATATCTGAGTAACTGAAATTTCTCATCGTTGAACTTCATATTGTTTTCTGCAGCCCAGTGAAAGATTCGGTTGATGTCCACCTGGAGCCTCGCAGTGTCTGCAATGGAAGACACTGTCATGCAGATTCGGGTGTCATCTGCAAAGGAAGACACGGTGCTGTGGCTGACATCCTTGTCTATGTCGGATATGAGGATGAGGAACAAGATGGGAGCGAGTACTGTGCCTTGTGGAACAGAGCTTTTCACCGTAGCTGCCTCGGACTATTCTCTGTTGACGACTACTCTCTGTGTTCTGTTAGTGAGGAAATTATAGATCCATCAACCGACTTTTCCTGTTATTCCTTTAGCACGCATTTTGTGCGCTATTACGCAATGGTTACACTTGTCGAAGGCATTTGCAAAGTCTGTGTATATTACTTCTGCATTCTTTTTATCTTCTAGTGCATTAAGGACCTTGTCGTAGTGATCCAATAGTTGAGACAGACAGGAGCGACCTGTTCTAAACCCATGTTGCCCTGGGTTGTGTAACTGATGGGTTTCTAGATGGGTGGTGATCTTGCTTCTTAGGACCCTTTCAAAGATTTTTATGATATGGGATGTTAGTGCTATCGGTCTGTAGTTCTTTGATGTTGATTTACTGCCCCATTTTTGGAGTGGGGCTATGTCTGTTTTTTTTAGTAACTGTGGGACGACCCCCGTGTCCATGCTCCCTCTCCATAGGATGGAAAAGGCTCGTGAAAGGGGCTTCTTGCAGTTCTTGATGAATACGGAGTTCCATGAGTCTGGCCCTGGTGCAGAGTGCATGGGCATGTCATTTATCGCCTGTTCGAAGTCATTTGGCGTCAGGATAACATCGGATAGGCTTGTGTTAACCAAATTTTGTGGCTCTCTCATAAAAAATTCATTTTGATCTTCGACTCTCAGTCTGGTTAGCGGCTTGCTAAAAACTGAGTCATATTGGGACTTGAGTAGCTCACTCATTTCCTTGCTGTCATCTGTGTAGGACCCATCTTGTTTAAGTAGGGGCCCAATACTGGATGTTGTTCTCGACTTTGATTTGGGTTTCTTTCGATTTCATTTATGGCTTTTAGTTCTTCCCGCGATTCCTGACTCCTATAAGATTCCTTTAGCTTGAGTTTGATGCTTGCTATTTCTCTGACCAGCGTCTCCCTACAGTTTTCAGAAATATTGACCTCTTTTAGCCGCTCTGTTATTCTTTTCCCTCGCCTGTAAAGGGAGCGCCTGTCTCTTTCTATTTTACATCTACTCATCCTTTTTCTTAGAGGAATAAGCCTTGTGCATACATCAAGTGCCACCAAGTTAATCTGTTCTAGGCCTAAGTTGGGGTCTGTGTTGCTTAGTATATCTTCCCAGCTTATATCGGTTAGGACTTGGTTTACTTGGTCCCACTTTATGTTTTTGTTATTGAAGCTGAATTTGGTGAATGCTCCCTCGTGACTTGTCTCATTATGTCTGCCTGGGGCTCCACGCATACATGTCTGAACCTCAATTATGTTGTGATCTGAGTATATTGTTTTTGATATGGTGACATTTCTTATCAGATCATCATTGTTAGTGAAGATGAGGTCTAGTGTATTCTCCATTCTAGTAGGCTCTATTATTTGCTGGTTTAAATTGAATTTTGTGCAGAGATTTAAAAGCTCGTGTGAGTGTGAGTTTTCATCAGAGCTGCCTCCTGGTGTTATTACTGCAACAATATTATTTGCTATATTCCTCCATTTTAGGTGCCTTAAGTTGAAATCCCCCAGGAGCAAGATGATGGGTGGAGGAGCTGGAAGATTTTCCAGACAGTGGTCAATTTTTAACAGCTTGTTCCTGGAATTGCTGGGGATGTTGCACTCTGGAGGCTTGTAGACTACCACAATGACTAGGTTTTGGTTCTCGACCTTTACTGCTAAAACTTCCACTACATCATTTGAGGCATTTAGCAGTTCTGTGCAAACAAGTGACTCTGCAATGTACAGGCCAACCCCCCCCCCTTTTGCCTGTTCACTCTGTCACATCTGTATAGGTTGTAACCTGGGATCCATATTTCGTTGTCCAAGTGATCCTTTATGTGGGTCACAGTGAAAGCCGCGAACATTGCTTTTGCTCCTTGCAAGCAATCCACGGATGAAAGGTATTTTTGTTGTTTGTTGCTGGCTTTAGACCCTGTATATTTGCAAAGAAGAATGTCATCGGACTGGTGGTATTGTTGGTACTGGGGGGGGGGATTTTTTTCCGGCATTAGTATCTGTATCTGTTGGTTTGGAGTGGAGGCCATCGAATGTGGTTCCACTCCAGGAATGACTGGATTTGGTGTACGATTTCTGCCATTTCCTGCCAGTTTTTTTCCTTCCTGGCACTAAAAAACCTCTCCCTCTTGAGTGGCTGTGGCTACCCAGGTTTTCCCATGGCCTGGATGTTTTGTATCTTTTTGTACCCTTTAGATGTTGTGCCTGGCAATTTAAGTTATAGCACAGTCTTTCCTGTACTGAAGAGGTACACATTTCAGGGTGAAAAAGCTTACAGGAAGGGAGTTTGCATTTTCCTGTTGTCATATGGGCATGGCATTTTCTAGGGTGGTCATAGTTGCACGTCCCGTCTGTTTTTCCAGATTTCCCATGTCTGCAGATACCAAGTGCATTGTATGTGCACAGGCTTGGTTTCCATTTGCCTTGGGTTTCTGTGACTGTATTCCCTGTTGGTGCATGTTTCCCTGTCTTATTTCTATCCTCCCTAGCACCAACAGTGGAGTTCCCACCAGTTGTTTTTGGTAATATATCCTCACTATAGCTAGTGGAGTCCTCTTGTTTGCTATTTCCTGTGGTATTTCTAGTTTGCAATATTGGTTTTATCTTATCTTTGACTACACTTGTTTCCCCACTACGGCTCTTGTTCCCTATGAGGTCATTTATATGTATTCCTTCCTGCGTATAATTCCCGACTACCTGGACAAAATCTCCAGCTTCACCATTACTGTCTCCCAGGACAGCACCTCCAGCTTCCCCATTACTGTCTCCCAGGACAGCACCTCCAGCTTCACCATTACTGTCTCCCAGGACAGAACCTCCAGCTTCACCATTACTGTCTCCCAGGACAGCACCTCCAGCTTCACCATTACTGTCTCCCAGGACAGCACTATCGGCCCCACATTTACTGACTACCAGGACATCACCTCCAGCCTTACAGTTTCTGACTACATGGCCAGTATCAAGGGCAGTACCATTCAGCCCAGGCTTTTTATGTTCCCATCTGTTGCAGAAAGCTTCCCAGGTTGTCTATGAAAGCAGCCTTTGATGTTATCCTCTTTAATACCCTTGTGATTTTAGTCCCACAGATTTTCTTCATTTGGGCATACCCAAAACACATCCCTGTTTTTAATACTGCTTGTAGCTAGTTCTTGGATATCTGCACAAGGGGCGTGACACCAATTTCCACAAAAATGACAATTTATCCATGTGGAAGCCCGTTTGTTTGCTTGACTGCAGACTACACACAGCTTCATAATGATTTGAATGGTTGATTTACTGTAATTCTACTAGCAACCTCTTGAATACTCTATTAATAACCTCCTTAAATGAAGCTCTAGCTATTTGTATTTCTATTTCTAACTAATTGGACAGCTTACCGTGTACGTTCCTGATTTATATTTATTGTTTGTGTTTGATAAGGGCGCCTACAACCCCATCCGTTTACAGTCTGCTTTATTGTCCAACGAAACCGTTTGAAACCAGTCAAGGGTTCGGACCATCAAGAGTTCGGACCAGTCAAGGGTTCGGACCATCAACGGTTCGGACCAGTCGAGGGTTCGGACCAGTCGATCTGATCTGATCAGTGGGTCACTTATTTAAAACATACTAGTCGGTGATTTGGGCTAACACATGAAGGATCTACTTGAAATTATCTACCCGAGTAATATGTGATTTGATTGATACAAAAGTATAACTTGCGTGTTGAAGAGCCGGTGATTTCTGGCAGCTCCTACAGTGACGAACGGTCGAGCCTCAGCCCTTGTTTATCAATCGCTGTATCTAGCTTTTCTAGTTTTTTTTCGTCTCCACCACAATAAATGCTATATTATCACTATAGTTGACTGGTGGAAATTTTGGAGGAAGGACGCTTTTTCTGTAGTAATAATTGCTTCTCGTTGTGTATATTGCGACCGCTGGTAACTACAGGATATATGAAATTCACAGTATACGTCTGGTATTTCAAGAAAAAAGAAACTATTGAAAGTCACTCCACTCCACTAAGTACCATTATAATTCTGGTTAGTTGCTACTACAACACTGTATTCTGCTATTCACTGGTATCACTAGATTATATGCGAGTACACTAGCAGGCCAGAAAGATTATTAAAACAGCTGACCACTGTGGTAAGATTCTGGCGACTTCTGGCACCTGCCTCTATAGGCTTATCACTTCATTTACAAATTCACCTGTTTTCAAATGACACTTTAGCCTTTATCATCTATATACTAGGGAGCCACTGTAGTATACACTATACACTATGTATACTAGGGAGCCACTGTAGTATACACTATAACACTATGTATACTAGGGAGCCACTGTAGTATACACTATACACTATGTATACTAGGGAGCCACTGTAGTATACACTATACACTATGTATACTAGGGAGCCACTGTAGTATACACTATACACTATGTATACTAGGGAGCCACTGTAAGTATACACTATACACTATGTATACTAGGGAGCCACTGTAGTATACACTATACACTATGTATAACTAGGGAGCCACTGTAGTATACACTATACACTATGTATACTAGGGAGCCACTGTAGTATACACTATACACTATGTATACTAGGGAGCCACTGTAGTATACACTATACACTATGTATACTAGGAGCCACTGTAGTATACACTATACACTATGTATACTAGGGTGCCACTGTAGTATACACTATAACACTATGTATACTAGGGAGCCACTGTAGTATACACTATAACACTATGTATACTAGGGAGCCACTGTAGTATACACTATACACTATGTATACTAGGGAGCCACTGTAGTATACACTATACACTATGTATACTAGGGAGCCACTGTAGTATACACTATACACTATGTATACTAGGGAGCCACTGTAGTATACACTATACACTATGTATACTAGGGAGCCACTGTAGTATACACTATACACTATGTATACACAATGTTATCAAGGAGACTTTCTTTCCTCTGACAAAGAAAAGTTCTATTATTATTATTTTTCACTCGGAACACAGGCCAGTGTTATGATTATCACTAATATTGTAGAAGTAGTTTATTAAAAACTTTATATATATAATACATACATAGGTACGTCAAACATACCTAAAACATGACTATATTATTGTTAACATATACTGAAACTCCATCACCACTTAAACAGATAACCGAAACACATACACAATAACACTAAATACATTCCTTACACATTCACGTACAAAACACAAATTACGCTGAACTCTAAACATTTTCTTACAACTTTATAAACATTAGACTTATAAATTACATTTAATTGACCAATAGAGAGGAAAGTATAAGAATAAATTTTAATTTTCCTAGTTTACGAACAAATAAGCAACACTAGCATTACTATGAAACTTAAACACTTGTACAATCTTAACGCAACACAAACATACACATTTCTACAATACACACCTCCTAAAACTTTACAACATTTCATATTATTCAGTGATACATAACACCCAACCTTAAAGATACATATCAGAAAATAGGTAGCGAAACCTAACCCTTATCTAACTTTAAATGTTACTGTACAATAAACAGGGAATATTACCACACAGAAACGAATACTGATACATATATATACACACATACATATATATTTCTCTTACACATTCACTTACAAATACACCCACTCACACATGTACAGTATATTCATTAAGATATTTTCAAGAACCATGACCGTATTACAGGAACACAACACACCACACAACACACACACACACACACACACACACACACACACACACACACACACATATATATATATATATATATATATATATATATATATATATATATATATATATATATATATATATATATATATATATATTATATAATATATATAATATATAGCAATAACAACACTTCACTAGCCAAAGACTCGAACCCATGCTGCTTTGGCCTGCCTCATGGTGGGCGAAAACAAATGACGCCCTAATCCACTAGACCGTACGATCCTTAAGGATAGAGCATCCAGCGGAACTAGATGTTGTACTCGCTACCCAAGGACACACGATGGTGTGTATGACTCTAGGCTAATTCCATTCTAGTCCCTGTTTGGTGTACTAGTACAACAATCAGTATTTTATATTATTGTGACCATGAACGAGTGGTATTGATCAATATCAAGACTGCACTAGCCAAGGACTCGAACCCATGCTGCTTTGGCCTGCCTCATGGTGGGCGAAAACACATGATGCCCTAATCTACTGAACCATACCAACCTTAAGAGTAGCACAACCAGTGGAACTGGATGTTGTACTCGCTACCCAAGGACACACGATGGTGTGGTTGACTCTAGGCTAATTCCATTCTAGTCCCTGTTTGGTGTACTAGTACAACGAGCAGTATTTTATGTTATTGTGACCACGACCGAGTGGTATTGATCAATAACAACACTGCACTAGCCAAGGACTCGAACCCATGCTGCTCGTTGCACTAGTATACCAAACAGGGACTAAAATGAAATTAGCCTAGAGTCATCCACACCATCCTGTGTCCTTGGGTAGTGAGTACAACATCCAGTTCCACTGGATGCATTACTCTTAAGGATCGTATGGTCCAGTGGATTAGGTGCAGGGGTGCCACAAACACGAAAAGTAACAACACAAAAGCACCCGGGGGTCTTTACTACAAAAGGGGGTTACCAATGGACCCCTGGCTGTCTTAAAAAGGGCACAAACAGTCATCAAAAAGTCAGTAACGCCCAGGCGGGCTGTGGTTAGTTGTCGGGTTAATGCACCAACAGAACAGCCTAGTTGATAAACCCCTTTCCACAAGGGGCCTCGCACAGACGGGCCGTGGGGGCGTTGACCCCCAAAACCCTCTCCAGGTATCCCCCGGGTGTTCTTCCCTCATTCTATATCCCATTTCAAAAATTCCAGTTTTTCCTCTGGGGTTCTGAAACCTTTGCCTCAGGGGCTTTACCTCGTAACTCCCATTTTCATTGCAAAACATGTTTACTTTTTTTCCCACGCTCTTCCATCATGCCCCTGAGCCTTGTTACCCTTTTCATTTATAAAGGCACAAAACATACTAAACCCCCCTTCCAATTTGGTTTCAGGAAAAAAAAAAGCACTAATGATGCAATCATAAAAATCTATATCTGTTTTAACACAGCATTGGAAAAAAAGGGAATATCCACTGGGAATTTTTATTGACCTATAAAAAGCTTTTGAACGTAACCACGACACCCTACTCAACAAATTTTGACCATGAAGATTGAGACATTTTTGCACATATGGGAATTTTTATTCAGGAAACGTTTCGCCACACAGGGGTTTTCTCACCAATACAAATGGGAAAGGGCGAAGGGAGGAGGAGTTGAGGAATCATCCCTCAGCCGGGGAGTCGATTTTTTCGTCCATCAATCTTAGAATGTACAGCATGGGGCGTAGATGGTTTATATACTGATGAGGTGATTGAACAGAGGGAGGGGGGATCATAGGGTACCATCCACAATCGAAGTGGGGTCTTTGCCCAAAAGGGTTTTTAAACAAGCGTTGAAAAATTTTTTGTAAAAGATCCCAGATGCTGCATGTCAAAGTTGTGATAATGGTTTGAAAAAACCACAAGTTGAAGATTGAGACACTTAGCCAAGGGAATCTTTTTTCAGGAAACGTTTCGCCACACGGGGCTTCTCACCCAATAAAAATAGGAAGGCGAAAGGAAGGAGGATATGGGGTAATCATCCCTCACCGGAGTCAAAGTTCATCCATAATCTTGTAGGATGACGCAAAGGGCCGTAGACGTGGCTTAATACTGTTGAGGTGACTTGAAGCAGACGGGGGGGGGGATCATAGTGGACCACCACAGTCGAAGTGGGTCTTTGCCCAAAAGGGTTGAAAAAGCGTTGAAGAATTCTTTTAAAAGATCCCATGATGCTCATGTCTGACATTGTGATAAATGTTTGAAAAACCGACATTTGAAATTGAGACATTTTGCAGCATAGGGGAAAATTTTTAAATTCAGGAAACTTTTTCGCCACACAGTGGCTTATCACCAAAAAACAAAAGGAAGGCGAAAGGGAAAGGGAGGAGTATGAGTAATCATCCCTCAGCCTGGAGTCGATGTGTTCAGTCCACCAACTTGTAGAATGTACAATAGGCCGAACGTCTTTAACTGTAGTGGGGTGACTTTGGCAGACGGAGGCGGGATCAAGTTACCATCCACTAGTCGAAGTAGTCTTTGTCCAAAAGGTTTGAACAAGCGTGAAAATTCTTTGTAAGAAGATCCCAGAGTGCAGTGGGGGATTGGGGAATCAGTCCCTCACCGGGAGTCGATGTTTCAGTCCATCAATCTTGTAATTACAGCAAGGGCCGTAACGGGTTTAAATACTGTAGTGAGTACTTAAGCAGAGGGAGGGGGGATCATAGGGGACCATCCACTATCAAGTAGGTCTTTGCCCAAAAGGGTTTTAAAACCCGTTGAAGAATTTTTGTAAAAAAGATCCCATAGCTGCAGTGTCTGACATTTTTAAAAGGTTTGAAAAACCGCAATTTGAAGTTTGAGACCCTTATGCAGCATAGGGGAACTTTATTCAGGAAACGTTTCGCCACACAGTGGCTTTCATCATCCAATAAATAGAAGGCAAAGGGGAGAGGAGGAGTATGGTAATCAGTCCCTCACCGGGAGTCGATGTGTTCATCCATAAATCTGTAGAATGTACGCATGGGGCCGTAGACGTGGTTTATATACTGTAGGGGAGGTGACTTGAAGCAGACGGAGGGGGGGATCATAGTGGTACCATCCACTGTCAAGTGGTTTTTTCCCAAAGGGTTTGAACAACTTGAAGAAAATTTTTTGTAAGAAATCCTCAGTGTCTACGTTGTGAGGGGATCTCTTACAAAGAATTCTTCAACGCTTGTTCAACCCTTTGGGAAAAAGACCACTTCGACTTGGAGGGTACCACTATGATCCCGCCTCCGTCGCTTAAGTCACCCACTACAGTATATAACCACGTTTACGGCCCATGCGTACATTCTAAAGATTGATAAACTGAACACTCGACTCCGGGCTGGGGGAGATTTACCTCATATCCCCCCTTTCCTTACGCCTTCCTTTTTGTTTGACTGATGAGCCACGTGTGGCGAAACGTTTTCCTGAATAAAGTTTCCCATATGCTCATAAGTTCTCAATCTTAAACTGTGGGTTTTCAAACCATTCATCACAATGTCGACCTGCAGCATCAGGGACTTCTTACAAAAATTTCTTCAACCTTTTCCCTTTGGACAAGACCTACTTCGACAGTGATGGCCCACTATGATCCCGCCTCCGTCTGTTTCAAGTCACCTCACTACAGTATATAAGCCACGTCACGGCCCTATCTGAAACTTTCTACAATTGATGGACTGAACACACACCCAGCTGAGGACGGGTTTCCCTTTCATACTCCCCTCCCCTTTAAACGCCTTCCTTTTGTATTGGACTGATGAAGCCACTGTGTGGCAAAAGGGGTTTTTCTGATAAAGATTTCCAAATTGGCTGCATAAGTGTACCAATCTTCAACTTGTCGGTTTTTAAAACCATTCATCACAACGTCAGACACTGCACATCAGGGATCTTCTTACAAAGAATTTTTCAACGCTTGTTTCAACCTTTGGACAAAACCACTTGACATGGAGGGTTTACCACTATGATCCGCCTCCGTCTGCTTAAAGTCACCTCACTAAGAAATATGCCAGGGTCTACGGCCCTATGCCTGAAACATTCACAAGATTGATGGACTGAACACATCGACTCCAGGCTGAGGGACGATTACCTCATACTCCTCCTCTCCTTACGCCTTCCTATTTGTATTGGACTGATAAAGCCACTGGGGGTGGGCGAACGTTTCCTGAATAAAGATTCCCTTTACCCTCATAAGTGTCTCAATCTTCAACTTGTCGGTTTTTCAAACCATTCTCACACTGTCAGACACGCAGCATCATGGATCCTCTTACAAAAATTTTCTTCAACGCTGTTAAACCCTTTTGGAAAAAGCCCTTTACTTCGACTAGTGGATGGAAACCACTATGATCCCGCCTCCGTCTGTTTCCCAATTCACCTACTACAGTAATAAGCCACGCCCACGGCCCTTTGTGTACATTCTCAAGATTGATGGACTGAACACATCGACTCCGGCTGGGGGACTGATTACTTCAACTCCTCCTCTCCTTACGCCTTCCTATTGTATTGGACTGATAAAGCCACTGTGTGGCGAAACGTTTCCTGAATAAGATTCCCAAAATGCGAAATAAGTGTCCTAAATTTTCAACTTGTCGTTTTTTTAAAAACCATTCATCAAAACTTACCATTACGATATAAAAGGCATGCCTTGCTTTTTTTTCAAATCTTACCTTACTAATAGGAAATCAGATGTCACCATTAAAGACACAGCATCAACAACACGGCCACTTGATACTGGAGTTCCGCAGGGAAGTGTCCCTTGGTCCCCTGCTCTTCCTCATATACATCAACGATCTTCCAAACGTATCCCAACACCTGAAACCCATTCTCTTTGCTGAGACGAAAGGACTTTTGTCATCTCCAAACCCCAATCTTGCCCCCCCTCAACACCATTGTTAACGAAGACTGATCAAAATATCGACTTGGTTGACAGCCAATAAACTTACGCTTAACACTGACAAAACCTACTATATTATGTTTTGGTAGCAGAGCAGGAGATGCGCAAATTAACATTAAGATCGACAACACTCTAATTACCAGACATAATGAGGCAAATTCCTAGGGCCCATACCTTGACAACAACCTGAATTTCAGCACCCCTATCCAATACATAACCAAAAAAGTATCCAAAACGGTTGGGATCCTCTCCAAAATACGATACTACATGCCGCAAAATGCCCTTCTAACACTGTATACCACTCACTTATTTATCCATACCTCACCTATGCTATTTGTGCTTGGGGATCAACTACAGCAACACACCTAAAGCCAATAATAACCCAACAAAAAGCTGCAGTAAGAATAATCACTAAATCCCATCCCTGGCAACACCCCCCCCACTCTTAATAGATCTAAATAGATCTTAATAGATCCCTGTTCAGTAGATACACACTTACTACTGTGCAATCTACATCTACAGGACCTTAAACTCCAATATCAACCTTGACCTAAAACGCTTTCTTGATAGTTGTGACAGAACCCACAGGCATAACACCAGACGCAAACATCTCTACGACATTCCCCGTGTCCGACTAAACCTTTACAAAAATTCAATGTATGTCAAAGGCCCTAAAATCTGGAACACCCTACCTGAGAACTCTAGAACTGCAGACACATTCATCACCTTCAAAACTACCATTAGAAAACATCTTATCTCTCTGATACACCCCGTCAACTAACTACACGAATGCCACCTGGTGGTTCACACTTACACTCACTCACCCATTTGACCATAAACAGAAATATTAATCTCAATCTTAAAATAATGAATCCTGTGATACTCCAATACTGAAACTATGTACTGTTCCAAAACAAAAGCATTCACTATGCTAAACTCACAAACTTGTATTTAGTCACTTAGCATTAATACCAACTTACCTCATAATTTGTAATATTTTAAAATTAAGAATTAAACTAAGTCTGCCCGAAATGCCTAGCCATGCTAGGTGTTCTAGTGGTACACTCTGTAATCATTATTTTACTACATGTAAACCACACAATAACCAAATTCTGTAAACTCAGCATTGTAATCCTTATAGAGAATAAACTTTGAATTAAATTGAATTGAATTCCTTATCAGACAACTCGTCTTAGGGGTGTGTGTATTTGTGTGTGCCTTTGCTCACCAAGTTGCACTCACATAGTTGCGGCTGCAGGGGTCGAGTCATAGCTCCTGGACCCACCTCTTCACTGGCCAGTAATAGGTCACTCTTCTTGCTCCATGAGCGTTATCATACCTCTTCTTAAAGCTAAGTATGAATCATGCCTCTGCTACATCACTTCCCAGCCTATTGCACTTTCTGACAGCTCTGTGATGGAAGAAATGCTTCCTAACGTCCCTGTGATTAATCTGAGTCTTCAGTTTCCAACTGTGTTCCATCTCTGGAACATTTTTTCTCTATCTACCTTGGCGATTCCTGTTAGCATATTATATGTAGTTATTATATCCTCCATCTGTTGTCCTGTTCTTCAGTGCCATCAGGTCGATTTCCCTAAACCTCTCATCGTATGACATGCCCCTTAGCTCCGGGACTAGTTTTGTTGTAAACCTTTGCACGTTCTCTAGCTTCCTAACGTGCTTAGATAGGTGTGGATTCTAAACTGATGCCACATACTCCAATAGAGGCCTAATGTACAGGGTGAACAGGGTTCTGAAAGATTCCTTATTGAGATGTCGGAATGCTGTTCATAGGTTTGCTAGGAGCCCGTATACTGCAGCAGTTATTTGGTTGATGTGCGCCTCAGATGTGCCCAGTGTTATACTCGCCCCAAGATCCTTTTCCTTGAGTGAGGTTTGTAGTCTCTGGTCCGCTAGACTGTACTCCATCTGCAGTTTTCTCTGCTCTTTCCCAATCTTCCTGACTTTGCACTTGGTGGGGTTGAGCTCCAGGAGCCAGTTTCTGGACCAGGCCTGCAGCCTGCCCAGATCCCTTTGTAGTTCTGCCTGGTCCTTGTCCGATTGAATTCTTCTCATCTACTTCACATCATCTGCAAACTAGGACACTTCTGAGTCTGGTATAAACCTTGGTAATAAATACTGACAAGTTCGTTTAGAAAGACACGTAAGCAAACACTATGACATATTTATTAGAAAACGTTTCGGTCCTGGGACCTTGATCACTTCTAATATACAGAGGTAGAGAGACATTATATATATAGGCGGAGAGTGAGGTGTGACGCACGTGACCTGAGGAATGTCATAAGAACATAAGAATGGAGGAACACTGTAGAAGGCCTACTGGCCCATGCGAGGCAGGTCCTTATCAAAACAACCTAAGCCTATGATGAGGACGGGTAGACAATGAAATCATTTGACTCCTGTGTTGTTGGGTTGGTGGTGCTTAAGTATCATGTATGCCAATGTTTTTGAAAATTTGTAGTTTCCAGTGTTGCGTTCTATACTGTCGGTGACGGCGATTAGTGAGGCTTCTAGGCACCGTCGGCGTCTGAGGTCTGGTTCGGTGAGAACTAGTTGTGCCTCATTCCAGTTCATCAAATGTCCCGTGGAGTCTCTGTGGAGGACACAGGAGTACCTTACATCGTCTCTGTTAGAGGCATTTCGATGCTCATTCTGGCGGACTGCAAGATCTCTGCCTGTCTCGCCTGCATATTTCTTGGGACAGAACCCACAGGGGATAGTGTAGACGCCTGCTGTAGAAGTTAGAGGTGTAGGGCTGCGTTTCGTAGTGAGGTCTTTGATAGATGATGTGTTTATGGTGGAAACGTTGATGTTACTCATAGCAAGTGCCCGGCGAGTATTCGTGGCAACATCACCACATGGGAGTACTATAAACTGCTTAGGGGGCTGTTCCATGGGCGGTTTGTTGAGAATAGCTTGTGCCTTGAGTCTGCAATCTCGGATGAAGAAAGATGGGAACTGAAGACGTGTAAAGGCTTGTGTTATATAAGTGCATTCTTCTTCTAGAAAACAAGGGCTGGAGATGCGAAGAGCTCTCAAGAAGAAGCCAATGAGGACTCCTCTCTTAGTGCGGGTGTCTTGGTGTGAATAAAAGTGTATAAGATCGTCCTTGTTGGTAGGTTTTCTATACACTTTGAAGAGAAGCTTGTCACTGTTGGGAGATCTGCACACTAGAACGTCGAGGAAAGGAAGTTTGCCATCATTTTCGAGTTCAAGTGTAAACTTTATTGATGGTTCAACTGCATTGATCTTGTTGAGAAGGGCCTGGATATTGAGACGTCTCGGATAGAAAACCAATACATCATCAACGTATCTTAGCCAGGTAACGGTGTTGGGAATGAGGGTGCTGAATTTCTCTGTCTCCAGGTTTTCCATGAAGAGGTTGGCAAGCACAGCACTGAGCGGGCTGCCCATTGCCATCCCAAAGCACTGTTTGAAACAGTTGTCCTGATACTTCAAGAAGTTGAAATTAACACAAAGTTCCACTAGACTGATGAAATCTAGAAGAGGTAGAGGGAGGTCGTGGTTATCAGTGAGCCTCTGTCTCAGAATGTTGATTGCAGCGTCAGTAGGAACGTTGGTAAAGAGGGCTGTGACATCGAAGGAAGCCATGCTTTTGTTTTTGACATTCATGTTGGAAATTCTGGAGAGAAGGTCACCTGAGTGTTTGAGGTGGGCTTGACTGATGGTGCCCAGAAGCGCTGAAAGGTATTTGGCAAGGTGGCCAGCAAGTCTGTGTGGTGCACTCCCTATGCCCGAAGTGATAGGCCGTAGTGGGATGCCAGGTTTGTGCGTCTTAGGAAGGCCATACAGACTTTTTTCGTAGGACAGTCACCTTAGCTCTTGAACTAGGCACGTTGCAAACCTCTGCACTTTCTCTAAATCTTTTGAGAGAGCATTGGGCAGAGAGTAGGTAGTAAGGAGTGGGCAGTGGGGTAGAGTGGGCAGTGGGGTAGAGAGTGGACAGAGCTGTAGAGTGGGTTAGGTGATAGTGTGCGCTTTGTGGTAGTGTAGGCAGTGGGAAAAGTGGGCAGTGGGGTAGAGACTAGGCAGTGATGCAGAAAGTTAACAGTGGATTAGAAAGTGGGCAGTGGGTTAGAGAGTGGGCAGTAGGGTAAAGAGTGGGCAGTGGGGTAGAGTATGCAATGGGTTAGTGAATGGGCAGTGTGGTACAGTAGGCAGCAGGTTAGGAAGTGGGCACTGGTGTGTAAAGTGGACAGAGTGATGTTGAATAGGCAGTGTAGTAGAATGGGTAGTGTAGTGTACAATGGACAGTGTAGAATGTACAAGGGTGTACTGTGGGCAGTGTGGTGTGGAGTGCACAGTGTAGGGTACAGTGGACAGTGTAGTGTGGAGTGGGCAGTGGGGCAAAGTTGGTAGAGGGGTAGAGTGAACATTGGTGAAGAGTGGGCAATGAGGTAGAATGGCGTAGTAGGGTAAACAGTGGGCAGTGGGGTAGAGTGGGCAGTGAGATAGAGTGGGCATTGTAGTTGAGTGGGCAGTTGGGTAGAAAATGGGCAGTGGGGAAGGTTGAGTAGTGGGATAGAGTGGGCAGTTTTCTGTTTGAGTGAGCAGTGGAGTAGTGAGTGAACAGAGGGGGCAGAGTGAGCAGTGGGGAAGAGTAGGCAGTGGGGTAGAGAGTGGGCAGTGTATTATAGAGAAGACAGTGTGATGCAGAGTGGGTTGAGGGGTGTAGAGTGGGCAGTGGGGGTGCAGAGTGGGTTGAGGGGTGTAGAGTGGGCAGTGGGGTATAGAGGGGGGCAGTGAGGTGTAGAGTGGCAGTGAGAAAGAGTGGGCAGTGGGGTAGAATGGGCAATGGTGTGGGTACTTTTATATGTGACTTTGTCAATGGTCCAAGTCGGACCGAAACGTCGTCGTAAGCTTCTCTCTTTTATGTGCAGGTTATTTGAGTATTTTATAGAAGTCTCCCTCAAAGGCTATCAGTGTCCCACAGGACAGTGGAAGGTGATGTCTCCCTCGTAGATTATCAGTGTCCTTCGGGGTTGTGGAAGGTGATGTCTCCCTCGTAGGGCTATCAGTGTCCCACAGGATGTGGAAGATGATGTCTCCTCTGGCTATCAGTTTCAAACAGGGCAATGGAAGGTGATGTCTCCCTCATAGGCTATCAGTGTCCCATGGGTTGTGGAATGTTATGTCTCCCTCGAAGACTATCAGTATCCCCCAGGGCTGTGGAAAGTGATGTCTCCCTCGTAAGCTATCAGTTTCCCACGGGGCTGTGGAAGGTGGTGTCTCCCTCATAAAATATCAGTGTCGCACAAAAGTGTGGAAGATGGGGTGTCTCCCTCGTTGTCCCGGCGATGTCTCCCTCGTAAGCTATAAGTGTCCCACAAGGCTGTAGAAGGTGATGTCTCCCTCGTAGGCTATCAGTGTCCAACAGGGCTGTAGAAGGTGATGTCTCCCTCCTAAGCTATCAGTGTCACATGGGGCTGTAGAAGGCGATGTCTTCCTCGTAAACTATCAGTTTCCCACAAGGCTGTGGAAGATGATGTTTCCCTCGTAGGCTATCAGTGTCCCATGGGGCTGTGGAAGGGGATGTCTCCCTCATAGGCTATAATGTCCCACGGGGCAGTGGAAGGTGATGTCTCCCTTGTAGGCTGTCAGTGTCCCAAGGGGCTGTGGAAGGTGATGTCTCCTTTGTAGACTATCAGTGTCCCACAGGGCTGTGGAAGGTGATATCTCCCTCGTAGGCTATCAGTGTCCCACAGGGCTGTGGAAGGTGATGTTTCCCTCGTAGGCTATCAGTGTCCCATGGGGCTGTGGAAGGGGATGTCTCCCTTGTAGGCTATGAGTGTCCCACGGGGTAGTGGAAGGTGATGTCTCTCTCGTTGGCTATGAGTGTCCCACAGAACTGAGGAAGGTGATGTCTCCCTCGTTGGCTATCAGTGTCCCACGGGGCTGTAGAAGGTGATGTCTCCTTTGTAGACTATCAGTGTCCCACAGGGCTGTGGAAGGTGATGTCTCCCTCGTAAAGTACCAGTGTCCACCGGGGCTGTGGAAGGTGATGCCTCCCTCGTAGACTATCAGTGTCCCACGGGGCTGTGGAAGGTGATGTTAACAAGGTCGACACTATCTAAGGATTATATATTTCACTATTTCATGTTTATTACCTGGAACATCATGGGTGAATATTACCTGGTTGTGGGCAATGGTCCGCATGCAACGGCATTTTAAATGAGGTGTTCTGTTACATCACCTATATAGCTTTCTGCTGCAGTGGAATGGTTAAAGTAAAGGGTGGGATAATTACTCACCTGGTTGTATGTATCGGACCCAACTGATGTGACGCCGCACACACGGTGGTTTGATTGAAGAGGTGAGAGGTGATAATGCTCTTCGCCACGTCTTCTGTCGTCTGCTTAACGCACGTCGCCTGACGACTATCACTTATTGTTTGAAAACATTCACGCCAGGAAAGATTGACATTCTTCCTGGAGATTGTCGGTTGCACGACACGGGGAAACACGCATACGAGACCGGACATGAACGCTTCTATGTTTCAACACAAGGTGGCACTGGTGCCCGCTCTGGACACCGTCTAATTCGTCACATATTCACTTGCCCAAAACAAACTGCAATCTGCCCTACCAGCCTCTACACCCTTCTTCTCAAAAGAGCTTCTGTGGACATATAGTTTACAGACGTTGGGTGCCAGTACTTATGACTGATTACAATCAAGGATTGCCGCTTGAGTTCTAGGAGTGGGCTGGAGGTAATAATGCCCCTAACTAAATTATCTCGAATTTTTAATATTCTGGGGAAACAGCAGTTCCTTCAGACTAACACACGGGTGTACAATCCAGCAGATGTTCTCATAAGAAGAGAAGTAGTCTCGTGATGCAGCATAAGTATCTGATCTATGATCAATTTGCAGTCTTGCTTAGTAATGAACACATGCTGAGCTGATGCTTTAGGGTACATATTCAAACTTCTTCTCCAGATGTTGGAAAGAGAAGGAATATCGCCCATATTCCTATGATTGGAGAATATTCTCCACAGTAGAGTACAGTATGCAGTGGAGTAGAGTTGGCATAGATTGAGAGTGGGCATTAGGGATGAATAGGTAGTGGGGTAGAATGGGCATTGGGGTACTGTGGATAAATTTTCTCCAGAAAGGAGAGGTATTGGCTCCCTTCATTCCTTTCACTCTGATGGAGAACCCTCTCAGAAAGGGTACATGATTTCTAGCTTCTTGATCAACAGTTTATTTGGAAGCAGATGCAAGCAGTGTACCAGAGGACAGTCATGTAGCCCCCTTCCTCCATCACTGAGTCTTGTAATATGAGTGCTAAAGAAGTGAGGAAAATGACTCTCTTACCGTAGCAGGAAAATTTACAGGAAAACCCTGCATCACTTTATTTCCAAGTTGAAACTATCGTAAAACACTGGATAAGTCTTAAGTCTAGGAAATCTATCATTTGTAATGAATTCTGTTGCAGTGTCAAGCTAGTAGGGAAATTATGCTTTAGTCCGCGATTTTGGGGTTACACCCCAAGGCAAAGCCCACTTCATGGGCAGATTGCTACAAGGTGTGGACCAGAGGACTTGTGCTCACACTCGAAGAACAGACAAAGACACTAGTGATTCATGCAAGATGGAGCTTAGTCAGCCATTAACGAGTGTATTCAATGCGTCCATCCTTACCGGTGTTGTGCCAGAGTTGTGGAAGATGGCTAATGTGGTTCCTATATTCAAATCAGGGGATAAGGTCCATCTTCAAATTACCGTCCAATAAGCCTGACATCTTTGGG
>NC_069464.1:24102391-24146276 GCF_026875155.1 Cherax quadricarinatus | reverse complement strand
TTATACTCTCATACATTCCCCTCTTTGCCTCCAAGGACAAAGTTCTTTGTCTCCACAGACTCATAAGTACACCGCTCACCCATTTTCCTCTATGATTGACCTCATCTTTCATAGACCCATCCGCTGACACGTCCACTCACAAATATCTGAATACATTCACCTCCTCCATACTCTCTACCTCCAATCTGATATCCAATCTTTCATCACCTAATCTTTTTGTTATCCTCATAACCTTACTCTTTCCTATATTCATTTTAATTTTCTTCTTTTACATACCCTACCAAATTCATCCACCAACCTCTGCAATTTCTCTTCAGAATCTCCCAAGAGCACAGTGTCATCTGCAAAGAGTAACTGTGACAACTCCCACTTTATGAGTGATTCTTTATCTTTTAACTGCACGCCTCTTGCCAAGACCCTTGAATTTACTTCTCTTACAACCCCATCTATAAATATATTAAACAACCACGGTGACATCACACATCCTTGTCTAAGGCCTACTTTTACTGGGAAATAATCTCCCTGTTTCCTACATGCTCTAACTTGAGCCTCACTATCCTCGTAAAAACTCTTCACTGTTTTCAGTAACCTACCTCCTATACCATACACCTGCAACATCTGCCACATTGCCCCCCTATCCACCATGTCACACACCTTTTCCAAATCCATAAATGCCACAAAAACCTCTTTAGCCTTATCTAAATACTGTTCACTTATATGTTTCACTGTAAACACCTGGTCCACACACCCCGTACCTTTCCTAAAGCCTCCTTGTTCATCTGCTATCCTATTCTCCGTCTTACTCTTAATTTTTTCAATAATAACTCTACCATGCACTTTACCAGGTATACTCAACAGACTTATCCCCCTATAATTTTTGCACTCTCTTTTGTCCCCTTTGCCTTTATACAAAGGATCTATGAATACTTTCTGCCAATCCCTAGGTACCTTACTCTCTTCCATATATTTATTAAATAATAGCACCAACCACTCCAAAACTATATCCCTACCTGCTTTTAACATTTCTATCTTTATCCCATCAATCCCAGCTGCCTTACCCCCTTTCATTTTACCTACTGCCTCACGAACTTCCCCCACACTCACAACTGGCTCTTCCTCACTCCTACAAGATGTTATTCCTCCTTGCCCTATACTTGAAATCACAGTTTCCCTATCTTCACCAACATTTAACAATTCTTCAATATATTCCCTCCATCTTCCCAATACCCTTAACTCTCCATTTAATAACTCTCCTCTCCTATTTTTAACTGACAAATTCATTTGTTCTCTAGGCTTCCTTAACTTGTTAATCTCACTCCAAAACTTTTTCTTATTTTTAACAAAATTTGTTGATAACATCTCACCCACTCTGTCACTTGCTCTCTTTTCACATTGCTTCACCTCTCTCTTAACCTCTCTCTTTTTCTCCATATACTCTTCCCTCCTTAGCGTCACTTCTACTTTGTAAAAACTTCTCATATACTAGCTTTTTCTCCCTTACTACTCTCTTTACATTATCATTCCTCCAATCGCTCCTCTTCCCTCCCGCACCAACTTTCCTGTAACCACAAACTTCTGCTGAACACTCTAACACTACAATTTTAAACCTACCCCATGCCTCTTCGACCCCATTGCCTATGCTCTCATTAGCCCATCTATCCTCCAATAGCTGTTTATATCTTACCCTAACTGCCTCCTGTTTTAGTTTATAAACCTTCACCTCTCTCTTCCCTGATGCTTCTATTCTCCTTGTATCCCATCTTCCTTTTACTCTCAGTGTAGCTACAACTAAAATGTGATCTGATATATCTGTGGCCCCTCTATAAACATGTAAATCCTGAAATCTACTCAACAGTCTTTTATCTACCAATACATAATCCAACAAACTGCTGTCATTCCGCCCTACATTATATCTTGTATATTTATTTATCCTCTTTTTCTTAAAAAATGTATTACCTATAACTAAACCCCTTTCTATACAAAGTTCCATCAGAGAGCTCCTATTATCATTTACACCTGGCACCCCAAACTTACCTACCACACCCTCTCTGAAAGTTTCTCCATCTTTAGCATTCAGGTCCCCTACCACAGTTACTCTCTCACTTGGTTCAAAGGCTCCTATTCATTCACTTAACATCTACCAAAATCTCTCTCTCTCTCTCTCTCTCTCTCCTCTACATTCCTCTCTTCCCCAGGTGCATACACGCTTATTATGACCTACTTTTTGCATCCAACCTTTACTTTAATCCACATAATCCTTGAATTTACACATTCATATTCTCTTTTCTCCTTCCATAACTGATAATTCAACATTATTGCTACCCCTTTCTTAGCTCTAACTCTCTCAGATACTCCAGATTTAATCCCATTTATTTCCCCCCACCGAAACTCCCCTAGTGCCTTCAGCTTTGCTTCGCTTAGGGCCAGGACATCCAACTTCTTTCCTTCATAACATCAGCAATCATCTGTTTCTTGTCATCTGCAAGACATCCACGCACATTCAAGCATCCCAGTTTTATAAAGATTTTCTTCTCTTTTTTAGTAAATGATTACAGGAGAAGGGGTTACTAGCCCATTGCTCGCGGTATTTAAGTCGCTTCAAACGACACGCATGGCTTATGGAGGAAAGATTCGTTTCCACTTCCCCATGGACAAAAGAGGAAATAAAGAGGAACAAGAGCTATTTAGAAAAGGAGAAAAACTTAAATATATATATATATATATATATATATATATAATATATATATATATATATATATATATATATAAATATATATATATATATATATATAATATATATATATATATATGCATGTGCATGTCTGTAAAGTGTGACCAAAGTGTAAATAGGAGTAACAAAATATCCCTGTTATCTAGCGTGTTTTATATATATATAAATATATATATATATATATATATATATATATATATATATATATATATATATAATAAATTATATTAATATATAATTAAATATTAATATATTATATATGATATTTAAATGAATGTAATTTTTATATATAAAGATATAAAATTTATATAATTATATAAATATATTATAAATATATACTTAATTATAGGAAGAGTTTGGTTAGAGCACCACCGGGAAGTACTACCGTCTCAGATTGATTTAAAACAAAAACCTGTTATGTTTTGATATGGTGGATTGCGGTTTTTCTGTCTCATAAACACGCTAAGAAGGGAATCTTGTTCCTATACACTTTGGTCACATTCACAGACACGCAATGCAATATATAAATACTACACAGGTTTTCCCTTTTTCTAAATAGGTTCTTGTCTTATTTTATTTCTTCAAATTTCAGGGGGAAGTGGAAAAGAATTTTCCTCCGTAAGCCATGCGTGTCGTATGAGGCGCTAAAATGCGGGAGCAATGGGCTAGTAACCCCTTCCTGTGATACAATTAACTAAAAAAAGAGAAGAAAAACTTTATAAATACTGGGCTTGTTTTAATGCTGGATGTAGTGCGGATGACAAGAACAATGAATTTCTGATGTTATGAAAAAAGGGGGTCCTGGCCTAAGGAAAAAGCTAAGGGGTGAGTTTAGGGGGGGTAATAATGGGATTAAACTGTATTAGAGAGTTAGAGCAAAGGAAGGGGTAGCAGTAATTAAATGATCAGTTTATGGAAGGGAAAAGAGAATATGATGGTAAATCAGAATATGTGATAATAAGAAAGTTGGATGCGAAAGTGGGTCATAATAAGCGTTATACTGATAAAGAAGGAAATAAGAAGAGAGAGAGATTTTGGAGATGTTAAGTGAATTATATGGACCTTTTAACCAAGTGAAGAGTAATTGTGTAAGGGACTAATGTACTAAGTAGGTAAAAATTGGGGGTGTGGTAGGTAAATTGGGTGCCAGGTGTAAATGAAAAGGGAGACTTTGAATTGAACTTGTATAGAAAGGGTTTGTTATAGTAATAATTTTTATAAAAAAGGGATAAAAGTAAGCAGTGATATGAGGAAATGACAGTAGTTTGTTGGATTATGTATTGGTAGATAAAAGTACTGTTGAGTAGACTTCAGGATGTACATGTTTATAGAGGGGCCACAGATATATCAGATCATTATTCAGTTGTAGCTACACTGAGAGTAATGGTAGATGGATACAGGAAAATAGAACATCAGGAAGAGAGAGGTGAAGGTTATAACTAAAAGAGGAGGCAGTAGGTAAGATATAAACAGCTATTTGGAGGAAAATGGGCTAATGAGAGCATAGGCAATGGGGTCGAAGAGGTATGGGGTAGGTTTAAAAAGATTTTTTAGATGTTCAGCAGAATTTGTGGTTCAGGAAAGGGGTTTGCAGGGGGAAGAGGAGCGTTTGGGGGAATGAATGTTAAAAGAAGTATAAGGGAAAAAAGTTAGCAATGAGAAGTTTTTACAAAGAAAAGTGAGAAAGGGGGAAAGTAATGGAGAAAAAGAAGGGGTTAAGAAGGGTGAACAATGTAAAAAGAGAGCAAATGAAGAGTGGGGAGATTTTACAAAAAATTTTTTTTAAAATAAGAAAAATTTTGGATGAGATTAAAAGTTAAGAAAGCCAGAGAACAAATTGATTTGTCAGTTAAAAATAGAGAGAGAGTTTTTAAAATGGGATTAGAGTTTTGGGAAGAGGAAGGAATTTTTTTGAGGAATTTTTAAATTTGAGAAGAAGGGAACTGTGTTTTGGGTAAGGCAAGGAGGAAAACATCTGTGGAAGGAGGAAGAGCCATTTGGATGTGGGGGAGTTTTAGGCATAGTAAAAGAAAGGGGTAAGGCACCGGGATTGAGGGGATAAAAAAGAAAGTTAAAAGCAGGTGGGGAATATTTTGGAGTGGTTGTGCAATTATTTAATAAATGTAGGAAGGGGGTAAGGTACCTGGGGTTTGGGCAAAGAAAGCATATTTCCTTTGTATAAAGGCAAAGGGATAAAATAGATGCAAAAATTATGGGGGGATTAGCTGTTGATGTACCGGTAAAGTGTTGGGTAATTTTTAAAAATTGAAAAATTAAGATAAGACGGAAAATAGGGAAGCAGATAAACAAGGAGCTTTAGGAAAGGTAGGGGTGGTGGCCCGGGGGTTTTTTCCCCGTGAAACATTAAAAAGTAACATTTTTAATAAGGCTAAAAGGTCTTTGTGGAAATTTGGGTTTTGGGAAAAGGCGTATGACAGGGTGGATGGGGGGGGAAATGTGGCAGATTTGCAAGTGTATGGGTAGGAGGAGTTTACTGAAACAGGAAAGTTTTTTACGAGGGTAGTGAGGCCAAATTAGAGTATAAAAGAGGGAAAATTTTTTCCCAGTAAAATTTGGCCTTTGACAAGGATGTTGATGTCACCGGGTTGTTAAAAAATTTTAAAAGATGGGGTTGTAAGAAAAAATGCGAGGGTCTTGGCAAGGCGGGGGTTAAAAGATAAAGAATCACACAAAAATGGGAGTTTTCCAGCTGCTCTTTTGCTGGACACTGTGCCTTTGGGGAAATTTTAAGAGAAGTTTCAGGATTGGTGGGTAATTTGGGAGGGGTGCAAAAGAAGAAAATTAAAAGGGGGAATACAGGGGAAAAAGTAAGGTTTTAGATAACAAAAAAATTAGGGGATGAAAAATTAATACAGATTGGAGGGGGGAGTAAGAGGGGGTAACTATTTAGATATTTGGGAGTGACTGTCAGCGGGGGGGTCATGAAAATGAGGGAAAAAAAGAATTGAGAGGGAAAAAGATGAGTGGTGCACTTAGGAGTCGTGGAGACAAAGAACTTTTCCTGAGGGAAAGAGGGGAAGTTTGAGAAAAGTTTTAAAACCCAAAGCCTTATATGGTGTGAAGCGTGGGTGATGAAGTTGCAGCGAGGAGAGGGGGGAGGCATGGGGATTCAGTCTGAGGGGAATGTGGGGGAAAATAAGCAGAGAATTAGTAGTTTGAAATTAGAGGGGGGCGGGATTACCAAAACTTTGCCAGAGGGCTTTAGGGAAAGGGGTTTTTGAGGTGGTTCGGACATGTAAAGAAGGAGCGAAAAAGAAAACTTCAAAAGTGTACATCTGTAGTTGGGAAAGGAAGGGGGGAGGGGGGCGCCTAGGAAAGGGTTTGGAGGGAGGGGGGAAAGGAAAATTTTTTGGCGAGGGCTTGGGCCCCCAGGAGGCATCGTAGCGTGTTTGATAGAGTGAAGGAGACAAATGGTTTTTTAATACTTACGTGCTGTTGGGGTTGAGCAAAGTAACATTTAGAAGGGATTCAGGGAAACCGGCAGGCCGACTTAGTTTCTGGAGATGGCAGTTCAGTGCCTGCACTCGTGCAGGAGGGGTGTTAATGTATGCAGTTTTACAAACAGTAGTGTAAAGGCACCCATCCTGGCAAGACAGTGATGGAGTGAAATGATGGTGAAAGTTTTTCTTTTTTCGGGCCACCCTGCCCTGGGTGGAATCGCCGGTGTGATAATAAAAAAAAAATAAATAAAAAAAAAAATATATAGAATATATGTATAGAATATATATATGTATATATATCTAAAAGATATATATATATATATATATATATATTTATATAATATATATATATATATATATATATATATATATATATATTATTGATATCGATTGGAGGGAAGAGTATGAGGAGGTGAATGTATTCATATATTTGGGAGGGGTACGTGTCATCGGATGGGTCTATGAAGATGAGTGAATCCAAGAATTGAAGAGGGAAAAAGAGTAGTGGTGCAATTAGGAAGTCTGTGGAGACAAAGAAGTATGTCCTTGGAGGCAAAGAGGGGATGTATGAGAGTATAGTTTTACCAACGCTCTAAATAGGTTGTGAAGCATGGGTGAGAATGTTGCAGCGGAGGAGGAAGGCTGGAGGCAGTGGGAGATTGTCATGTCTGAGGGCAATGTGTGGTGTGAATATAATGCAGAGAATTCGTAGTTTCGAAGTAGAGAGAGGGTGGGGATAACCAAAACTGTAGTCCAGAGGGCTGAGGACGGGTGTTGAGGTGGTTCGTCATGTAGAGAGAATGGAGCGAAACAGAATGACTTCAAGAGTGTATCAGTCTGTAGTTGTTAGGAAGGCGGGTAGGGTCGGCCTAGGAAAGGGTTGAGAGAGGGTGTAACGGAGGTTTAGTTTAGCGAGGGGCTTGGACTCCAGCAGGTATGCAATGAGCGGTGTTTGATAGGAGTGATAGGAGACAAATGGTTTTTAAAACTTGACGTGCAGTTGGGCGAGTGAGCAAGTAACATTTATGATGGGTTCCGGGACACCGTGGCAGCCGGACTTGAGTCCTTGAGATGGGAAGTACAGTGCCATTGCACTCTGAAGGAGGGGTGATAAGTGCTGCAGTTTAAAAAACTGTAGTGTAAAGACCCTTCTGGCAAGACAGTGATGGAGTGAATGAAGGTGAAAGTTCTTCTTTTTCGGGCCACCCTGCCGTGGTTGGGAATCGAGCCAGTGGGATAATAAAAAATGAAAATAATGTTGTATTTATATATATAATAAATAAAGTATATATATATATATATATATATATAAATATAAATAATATATATTATATATGGGATCTCAAGGCTAAAGGGGTAAAAATGTTGTTTAGGGAAGTAGTAGGTAAAAATGGGGTGCCAGGGGTAAATGAAAATGGGGAGGATTTAATTGGAGCAATGTGTTGAAAGAGGTATTGGTTAAATTTAATACATGTTTTAAATAAAAAGGATAAATAAGTAAACAAGGGTATGATATAGCACGTAATGAAAGTTAGGTTAGTTAGATTATTATTGGTGGATAAAAAAAGTTGGAATGCGTAAGCCATCAGGATGTACATGTTTAATAGAGGGGCAACGGATATACATATCTATTATTTAGTTGTAGCTAAAAGTTAATTAGAGTAAGTGGAAGTTGGGATATAAGGAAAATGTCAACAAGTAAGGAGAGAGGATAAAGTGTATAAATTAAGGTAGAAGGAAGTTTAGAAGTAGAAAATTAAGCAACATAATGACAGAAAGGTGGGCTAATGCAAGTAATGAGTAGGAAAAGGGGGGATGGAGGTTGAAGAGGTTAGGAATAGTTTTTAAAAATGCAGTATTAGAATGTGAGGAGGCCAGAAGTTTGTGGCATAGGAGGATGGGTGCAGGAGGTAAGAGGAGTGGTTGGTGGAATGATGAATAATGGTGTGATAATAGAGAAAAAGGTAAGAAGAGCAGCAGTATAGGAGAATAAAAGAAAAGTTGAAGAGATTGGTAAGAGGTGCAAAAGTAGAGCAGATGAAGAGAGTGGTAGAGGCAGTGACAAGAAATTTTGCTGAAAATTAGACTAAATTTTTATGTTAGTGAGAATGAACAAGTTAATATAAGAAAGCCTAGGGAATGACCTGGATTTATCAGTTAAAAAACAGGTATGAGAGTTAGTTTTCATAGGAAAGGGAGGTATTGGTAAATGGTGGAATAATTTGAGTAACTTTTCAAAGAAGGGAGACGGTAATTTCATTTCCGTGGTCAATTAGCAAACATCTTTTAGGAGTGAAGAAGAGCATGATGTGAGTGTGGGGGAGGTTGTGAGACATTATGTAGAAGTGAAAGGGGGTAAAGTAGTCTGAACTGATGGATCATGTAACATAAATGTTAAAAACAGTGGGAGATTAATTGTGTTGGATGGATGGTATTTTATGTTTAAAAAATGAATGAAAGAGGGGAAGGAGGTAGATCATGGTTACTGATATAATATTTGTGTATGGACATCGTAGTTCCAGCGTGAGAGACTATTGAGGAAACTTAAGGCACCAGAAAAGGATGAGAAATATTTTTCCTGGGTTGAAGCAGGGTTGACGAAATATGAAAAAAAGACAGTTTTGCATAAAAGGGGAGAAAACAGAAAGGGGTCACGTCACAACGGTGTTCCACAGGGGTCAGTGTTGGGCCCCTTGTTCAAAATCTACATAAACTGCATAGATGGGGGAATAAATAGTGACATAAGCAAATTTGCTGATGACACAAAAACAGGCCATCCAATTCATTCTAATAAGGACATTAAGCACACCGTGATTGTATTTGAAAAGACATGATTCAGTGTCGGGACGTGCATAATGCAGTTTTAATATAGACAAATGCAAAGTCGAAATGTTTGACAGGAAAATAACCATGCCACATAAAAACTAAATAAGGTAAACTTAAATTAAAGGATTCGAAAAAGATTTAGAGTTCTGGCAGAAGTAATCTAATACCAAGACACAGTGCATTTTGTTTTGTAAAGTAATCTGACAGAATCCTTGGCATCCCATCACAAGAAGTATAGAATAACAGTAGTCCTCAGGTTTTGTTTCTTCAACTCTATAAATCTTGTTAGGCCTCATCTAGATTATGCTGCGCATTTTTTGTCACCGTATTACAGAATGATATAAATTCCACTGGAAAACGTAACAAAAAGAGGAATGACAAAGTTGATCCCATGTATCAAAAATCTTCCATGTGAGGATAGACTGAGGCTCTGAACCTGCACTCTCTAGAATGGCGTAGAATTAGGGGGATATGATTAAAGTGTATGAATGGAAAACATGAATTAATAAAGGGGAAGTAAGTAGCGTGCTAAAAATATTTAACACAGGCAGGACTCGCAGCTATGGCTCTAAACTGGAAAAATTCAGATTCAGGAAGAATGTAGGAAAACACTTATTTCGAAATAGAGTTGTGGATGTGTCGAACAAACTCCCTAGTACCGTCATAGACGCTAAGACGTTGTGTAGTTTTAAAAATAGGTTGGATAAATACATGAGTTGGTGTGGGTGGGTGTGAGTTGGATCTGACGAGCTTGTGCTACTAGGTCGGATGCACTGCTCCTCCCTTAAGTGACGTGTCTGACCTCACTAGGTCAAGGTATTGGAGTAAGCCGGTACGAGAATAGGAGCTGCCTCGCAGAGGCCAGTAGGCCTGTTGCAGTGTGTGTGGTGTGTACCACTAGCTTCAGGTGTCTGGTGTGTACTGTAGCATTCAGGATGTCGGTGGTGTACAGCTGGCTTCAGTGTCTGGTGTGTACGCTGGCTTCAGGTGTCCTGAGGTGGTACTGCTGGCTTCAGGTGTCTGGTTTGTACGCGCTGGCTTCAGCCTGTCTGGTGGTGTACAGCTGCTTCAGTGTCTGGTATGTGTTTTTTTTTTTTTTTAACTGTCATGGCATCAGGTGTCTGGTGTGTACCGCTGGCTTCAGGGTGCCTTGTGTGTACGTCTGGCTTCGAGGTGTCCTGGTGAGTACCGCTGGCTTCAGATGTCTGGTGTGTACCGCTGGCTTCAGGTGTCTGGTGTGCACCACTAGCTTCAGGTGTCTGGTGTGTACCACTGTCCTTCAGGTGTTTGTTGTGTACCGGCTTTTGGAGCTTTAGGGAACGTGGTTGTACCAATCTAATCGCAACTACTAACTAGAAACTGAAGATTTATAAACGGAGTAGACAATAGCCTCACTAATTGCCACTACAGTGTTCCTACATTCTTATGTTCTTATGTTCTTAAGTATTGGTTTTCTAACAGAGTTGTAGATGCGTGGAACAGTCTTCCCAGTGGGGTGATAGAGGCTAGGACCTTGGGTAGCTTTAAGAAAGACTGGGACAAATATCATAGAGTGAGGGAGCGGGATTAATGGTATCATTGGGGAAGGAGTTTATTCTAGGGTAGCCTTTAGGTAGAGGTTCTTTTTTTGTTTTGATAAGGACCTGCCTCGCATGGGCCAGTAGGCCTTCTGCAGTGTTCCTACATTCTTATGTTCTTATGTTCTTATTACCTACCTACCTGTAGTCTACCAGGAGGGCATTCCGGGGGATCAACGCCCCTGCTGCTCTGTCCATGACCAGGCTTTCTGGTGGATCAGGGCCTGATCAACGAGGCTGTTACTGCTGGCAGCATTAGTCCCACATACGAACCACAGTTCGGCTGATCTGGCACTGACTCTAGGTATCCGTCCAGCTCCCTCTTGAAGACTACAAGGGGTCTATTGGTATATCATCTTACGGATGGTGGGAGGCTGTTGAACACTCTTGGGTCCTGGCCACTTATTGTGTTTTGTCTTATGTACC
This sequence comes from Cherax quadricarinatus, assembly GCF_026875155.1. Taxonomy (NCBI): domain Eukaryota; kingdom Metazoa; phylum Arthropoda; class Malacostraca; order Decapoda; family Parastacidae; genus Cherax; species Cherax quadricarinatus. The sequence continues at coordinate 24,135,255 of NC_069464.1, read as the reverse complement.
ATGGCTCCTAATTTTTCATTGGGGGTATGTTACATCGCCTGCGAATCTTTTGCTTACGTATGAGTTGATTTTTGTGAGGCAGGCTAGCGACAGTCCCTCCAGAATCTTCCAGGTGTAATAACGATATAGCTCTCTCACTTGCGCTCCATAGTGAGTACAAATCAATTTCTTCCATGCGTTTCCCCAGTACGTTAAGGTGTTTTATGCAACTAATTACGGCAGTTAAAGGATCTCTTTACATTTTTCTAGATCTTCATTTCACTGACTGAATGGGAATGTTTTAAATGAACCGCAGTATTCCCAGCCTAGAGAGCTACGAATGATTTAAAAAAGGATCATCAGTGGCTTTGACACGTTTTTGACTTTGAGTGTTCCTTATTATCCACTCTAATCAGTTTTCCTCGCAGATGTGAAATTACATTGTTGTGGTCCTTGAAAGTGAGTCTTCGGACATTACAACTCCCCAGGTCCCTCACATTGCTTTTTCTGACTCTAAGTGTGATTTAAGTTTTCTATATACTCTGTCCTATGCTGATTATTTCCTCCATTATCTAAACGACCTGTTTGAATTTGTCTTCATTGAACATCATATTGTTTTCGCCCGTTGTCCGTACATTGCAAAAGTTGGCTTATATATTTTTGAAGATTTGCCGTCCTCCAATGGATGACACCTCACGCAGATCTAGTATCGGTCTGAAAAGGATGGTAACAGTGGCTATGGTGTAAAATTTCTGTCTACGACAGTTTATAAGATGGGAAAAGGATAGAGGCGAGTACTGTGCCTTATGGAACAGAGCTCTTCACTAAGGCAGCTTCCGATTTAACTCTGTATACCACTACTCTGTGTTAGATTGGTTAGAAAGTTGAAGATACATCTGCCCACTTTGCAAGTTGTCCCTTTAGCACTCATTTTGTGAGCTATTACACAGACGCACTTGCCAAAGCTTTAGTAAAATCGTGTATACAACTCTGCAATCTGTTTGTTTTCCAGTGCATCTAAGACTCTATCACTGTGGTCCAGTAGTTGCGAGAGGCAGGAGCGACCTGCTCTGAAACCATGTTGCCCAGGATTGTGTTATTAATTTTTCAGAGTCCAAATGGGTTACACTCCTGCTTCTTAGAACTCTTTCAAAGAGTATTTTATTAATGGGACATTAAAGCTATAGGTCTATAGTTCTTTGGCTATTGCTTTGCTGCAAACTTTATGGAGTGGGCTATAAAAAAAAATCCCCCCCGCTGTTTAGCAGTGACTACTGAATGCTCACCTGTGGCTATGCACTTCTCCAAAGTAACATAGTGCCCCGTGAGATAGGTTTCATGCAGTTCTTAGTAACACAGAGTTCCACGAGTTGGAGACTCGTGGCTGGAGTGCCATGGGCATGTCCGTCGATGACTTTTCTCAAAGTCTAGTGGGAGTTTATTTTATTTTTAGGGTTATGTCAGAACATTTGCATATACATTGACAGGGTTTATTGGGCACATTCATGAAGATTTGTCTAGATTGTCCAATCGTTTAGAGTGATTAGTGGCTCGCTGAACACACTTATATGAGATTTCAGTATTTCACTCATTTCCTCTGTTGTCATCTTGTGTAGGAGCGTTCTTGTCTGAGTAAGGGCCTTATACAAAGGTGGTTTTAGCCTTGTTACTAGCATGAAAAAAAACATTTCGAATATGCCATTCAATTTCCCAAATCAACTTTAGCTCCAGTATTCGTAGTTTGAGAGAAAGGGGAGATGTGCGAGGAGAGTAAATCAGAGAAGAAGGAAGCAATTCAAACGATTGCTTTTCTATAATATTATAACAATAAATTTACAGCATTTGTGATCCATGTGTTCCTTCCTCACCACTGTAGTAATAAAACACTGTTCCTACCGGATGTCGAATTTTTTTGAGTATCACGCGTAGGTTTCGTTTCATTATTCTCTCTTAATTTTAAGTCTCAATAATGGATTTTTTAAAATTTTCTTGGAAGATGAAACATACGAAAATGACACAAAAATATTCAATGGCCAGATAATATTAACACTCTTGTGGAGAAAGTTATGTCCAACATGAGCGAGACTAAACGTGAGAATAATGGGACTCACACCACTCTCCCAGCCATGATACACGTCCTGGACAGGTCATGGAACCCTTCATCCCCAATTAGCTTGATGGAGATGATCGTATATCCCGCAACTATAGCCTCATTAACAACACATTTAATCCTCTGAATGTGGTCTTAACCAAGCGGATTAAACTAAAGCTGAGATTACCGTTGTTAGAAAGGAAATGCTTTCACCACCACATACCAGCATGGTTGTGGGTGAAGGGACTCACACCTAACAAGGCCTGAGATATAATTCACACTCATGTTTGCCCTTTATACAAAGATATCTGGCCCGTGACCAGATATCTCGTGGTGTGAGGCTCTCGCCTCACACCACGAGTTTCGGGTTCAGTTCCAAGAGAGGGTTGAAACAGTGGGCATGTTGCCTTACACTGGTTATCTATGTTCATCCATAAGTAGGTAATGGGTACCTGGGTGTTAGTCGACTGGTGTGCGTCGTATCCCGAGGAAAAATTGACCTAATTTGAGGGAAATTCTCAGCATAACAAGGGCTTCCATATAGTAAATAGTCAAAGAATGACATGCTGGCCTGTATACCTTGTACAAGTATATGTAGAAACAAAGATATTTATTATTACTTAGAGGAAAGGCATGAATATACCAAGAGAAGAGAGGCCTGAATATACCAAGAGAGGAGAGGTCTGAATATACAAAGAGAAGAGAGGCCAAAATACACCAAGAGAGGAGAGGCCAAAATATACCAAGAGAGGAGAGGCCAGAATATACCATGAGAGGAGAGGTCAAAATATACCAAGAGAGGAGAGGCCAAAATACACCAAGAGAGGAGAGGCCAAAATATACCAATAGAGGAGAGGCCAGAATATTCCAAGAGAGTAGAGGCCCTGAATATACCAAGATAGGAGAGTCCAAAATACACCAAGAGAGAAGAGCCAAAATATACCAAGAGAGGAGAGGCCAGAATATACCAAGAGAGGAGAGGTCAAAATATACAAGAGAGGATAGGCCTGAATATTACCAAGAGAGGAAAGCCAAAATACACCAAGGAGGAGAGGCCAAAATATACCAAGAGTGATAGGCCAGAATCTACCAAAGAGAGGAAGGTCAAAATATACCAAGAGAGGATAGGCCAAAATATACCAAGAGAGGAAGACCATAATAACCAAGAGAGGTCAAAATATTCCTATAGAGAGAGGCCTGAATAGACCAAGATAGGAGAAGCCAACATAGCACCAAGAGAGGAGAGGCTAAAATATAACCAAGTAGAGAGAGGCAGAATATACCAAGAGAGGAGAGGCCAAAATACACCAAGAGAGGAGAGGCCAAAATATACCAAGAGAGGAGAGGCCAGAATATACCAAGAGAGGAGAGGCCAAAATATACCAAGAGAGAAGAGGCCAGAATATACCAAGAGAGAAGAGGCCAGAATATACCAAGAGAGAAAAGGCCAGAATATACCAAGAGAGGAGAGACCAAATATACCAACACAGAGAGGCCTAATTACCATGAGTAGGCCGCCTTGCCCATATTCAAGATAAAAGGAGGAAAGGTTAGAATATACCAAGAAAAGAGAGGCCAGAACATACCAAGGGAGGAGAGGCCAGAATATGCTAAGGGAAGAGAGGTCAGAATATTCCAAATAAAAGGAGGATAGGTTAGAATATACCAAGTAATGAGTGGGGAGACCTGAACATACCAAGAAAGAAGAGGCCAGAGTATACCAAAAAACGAGAGACCAGAATATACCAAGGGACGAAAGTCTAGAATATAAGAAGAGAGGTGAGACCGGAATATACAAAGAGAGGAGAGGCCAGAATATACCAAGAGATGAGTGGCCAGAATTTACCAAGAGAGGAAATTCTAGAATATACCAAGAAAGGAGAGGCCAGAATATACCAAGAGAGAAAAGGCCAGAATATACCAACAGAGGAGAGACCAAAATACACATGATAGGTGATCAGAATATTCCAAATAAAAAGAGGAGAGGTTAAAATATACCAAGAAAGGAGAGGCCAGAATATGCCAAGGGATAGAAGGCTATAATATAAGAAGAGAGGAGAGGCCAGAATATACCAAGGGAACGGAAGGCATAAATAAAATAGAGAAGCCCAGAATTAAGAAGAGAGGAGAGCCAGAATATAAGAAGTAGAGGAGAGGCCAGACTTACGAAAAGGAAGGCCAGAATACACCAAGAGACGAAAGGCTAGAATATAAAAGAGAGTAAATACCAATATAATCCTTTACCTTGTTTTAAACGGTAATCTCACTGTTAGCCACTTGCTTCTCTTATACAATGAACTTGTTTTACTGTTATACCGTACGTAAATGATGACTGTGGGTACTTTGGTGTGTATGACATAACACTGTGGACAATCCTTGCACCACTCACTCGTCCCTCCCACAACCTATACATGGATTGACAGATGCCACAGCAACCCCACGCGCTCGACAAAGTGCCAGTGTTATCATTATCACTAATTATTGTAGAATAGTTTATAAAAACTTAAATAAATAATACAAAACATAGGTTACGACAAACATACCTAAAACATGACTAAATTATTTGTTTAAGACATAAACTGATACTCCATCACCGACTTAAACACATAACCGAAACACAATACACAATACACTAAATACATTCCCTTACACATTCACGTAACAAAACAACAATTGACGCTGATCTCTAACATTTCTAACAACTTGTATAAACATTATACATATAAAAAAACAATTAATTGACAATAGAGGAATAGTATAAGATAAATTTTTAATTTTCCAATTTATACGAACAAAAAAGCAACACTAGCAATTACAATGAAACTTAAACCACTTGAAACAATCTTAACGCCACACAAACATACACATTTCTACAATACCACCTCCTAAACTTTACAACATTTCATATTATTCAGTGGATACATAACACCCAACCCGAACCTTAAAGATACATATCAGAAAATAGTAGCGAAACCTAACCCCTTATCTAACTTTTTAAATGTTACTTTACAATAAACCAAGGTAAATATTACCACACAGAAAATGAATTACTGATACATATATACACACATACATATATACACACAAACATATATATTTCTCTTACACATTCACTTAACAAATACACCCACTCACACATGTACATTATATTCATAACATATATTCAAGAAACCATGACCGTAATTACAGTAACAACACACACACACACACACACACACATCACCACACAAACAGCACACACACACACACACACACACACACACACACCACATACACACACACACACACAACATACACACCACACACACACACACACACACACACACACACACACACACACACACATACACACACACACACACACACACACACCCACACACACACACATACACACACACACACACATCTGAAGCAGTACGTAAATATGCTCCGGATTTAGCGTTAGTGGCTGTCCTAGATATTATAGCGTCATCGTACGTGAGAGAATCAGTGAACATACCTACAAGAGTAATAGCTTTCACAGAGTGCGATATGTGATAGGATCAAGATTTTACAATTTAAATTGAATGAAATTTGGTTGAGGGCAGGGTGCAGTCAGCTGATCAGACTACTGGCCGCAGTGTTGACAAAACATATCCAAACAGTTAATTGGGCTTAACGGTGTGATCTGAAATATTAACAAATTACATATGTTGGTTGATTATAGCAGCAGTTTAGTGATAAGGTCATAAAGTAGTGATTAAGTAATACTGAAAGTAGGAAAAAATTAGTCAATCCCAGCTGTTGGGTTTGTTGAAATGTAGTAACATCATCATGACTTGTTATGACCATAATACTGACTAAAGTCAAAAAGAGGGAATACCAAGTCTTAAAAGAAGAAAGAAATAAAACTTGATTGCATGATAAAATTCCTGAGATGTTACAAATTGAAGGGTTGATAAGCGACCAGCAGGAACTCCAATGTTGTGCAGACGACATCACTTGCCTATTTGCATGGTTAATTTAGGTTAGTGTCTAAAGTCTCAGTGTCATCGCCCATGCTGGATTGTTTGCATACCATCTCTCTCCCTATTTAGTACAGGAGATAGTTGTGGTTAGTAAATATCTAAATATCGCCAGGTAAACTCAAAGTAGTGTGTAGCTATGACCCCCCCCCCGTTTTTCTGAGGGACTAAGTAGTAAAAACAAGTACGCACATACAACACCACGTGTGCACCCGTATTACGTTTATTAAACAGTATATATTAATAGGGAATTGAGTGAGAACAAAAATAATCCTATAATCTTCAAAAAGTAAAGTAGTATGTGTGCGGAGATTGGGCGGGAGAGATAACGAGTTGAACCAACACCAATAAAAAATAGTGTTAACGTTAACCCACACTCTTTTCAAAGAACGGAACCAAAAAAAAAAAAGCTAGTAACACACCACACACACCCACACACCACACACCCACACCCACCCAAACACCACACCACCCACACACCACACACCCACACCACCCCACACACCACAATCCATACACACCCACACCACACCCACACACACCCCCACACACCCACACACCACACACCACACACACACACCACACACCCACCACACCCACCACCCCACACACACCCACCCCCCACCACACACACCACACACACCCACCCACACCCACCCACCACCCACACACACCCACACACACCCCACACCACACCACAAACACACCCACACACCCACCACACCCACAACACCCACCCACACAACCACCCACCCACCCACCACACACCACCCATACACCCCCACACACACACCCACACACCACTCACACCACACCCACACTACCCACACACACACCCACACACACACCCACACACACACCCACACAAACACACACACCCAAACACACCCACACACACCCACCACACACCCACCCACACACACACCCACACACCCACCCACACACTCACCCACACACTCACCCACACCCCCCACACCCCCCCCACACACACACACGCAACACACACAACACACACACAATACACACACACACACACACACACACACACATATTGCCAGACTCACACATACACTCCCCTCTCCCCCACCGACATCTCACTCCTTCACCTGATCCCTCCCCTCCCTCTTTCACCCTCCCCCTCCCCACCTCTCCCTCTCCCACTCACCCAACTTACCCACTTGCTTCACTCTCCTTCCCACTCCCCCTCCCCACTACTCTCCCATATAGCCACAGTTCCTCCTCTACCTCCCCCCCCACACTCTGAATATAACAATACGAACCTAACATACAGAATTACATAGGTTTCCCACTCTGAGGCAAATCAGGATAAAAAAAATGGGTTGCCAGAGAGCAACAAGAAAACCCAAGGACAGGAGGAGGGAACTGCAAAGGAAGATTGGGCAGCAGAGCTCACAAAAAGGGAACAAGAATGGGAAAAGAAACTAGAAGAACTTAGCATGAGAATGGAAGAGAGGATAGACATGGAAAGCAGGAAGTGGGAGGTGAAAGTCAAAGCAACAGAGGCCAGGATACAGAGCTTAGAAGAGGAACTGGAAAATCTGAAACAGCCTAAAGAACTAAAGAACATGTTGGGATTGACAACAGAGACCGCTACCTCAGCCACAAATAAGGGGACTGTAGGGACAGAAGGAGCAAAACTGCATGTAGAAGCTCTATCAGTGGAGACTGTAGTAAATGAAAGAGCTAAGCTATATGTGGAGGCCCTAAAGACCACAACAGAGCCCAGGGAAAGCGAGAAGGGAAAAAATGACAGGGCCACTGAGCCCATGTACAGTAGCTAGTGAAACTGAAGAAAGGAAAGCTGCAATTGAGGAAATCAAATTGAATGATGGGATACACAGGGATATGAAGTGGGAGAATGAAAGGGTGAGGTCAGTCTTTGTGTATGGGCTACAGGAAGTTGAAGGGGAAACATATGAAGCAAGAAAACAAGGGGAAAAAAAAGCAATTGAAAGCATCATGAAAGTAATCGGAGAAGACGACATGACCCAGCTGGAAAATTTTCGGAGAATAGTGGGGTTTGTAAAAAAAAAGAACCTGGCCAGTGAAAGTGACCTTCAAGGCAGAATCGACTCGGAACAGGATACTGTGGGAGAAAGCACGATTAAGGGACATGCCGGAATACAGGAAGGTGTATCTCGACCGCGACAGAACACAAGACGAAAGGCGGAAACTGAGAGAGATGATACAAAGGCGAAAGGAGGAAAGAGAGGGGATGGAGAAGACAGACAGGAGATCCCAGACACAGGAAGAAGATCAAATACAACCTCCCTCACAGCTTCCTATAGAAGCCTCCCAACCAGGTCAACCCCAGTGCAGCCAAACACTCTAAACCAAAACACCCATGTCATATCCAATGCCCCCACCCACTACATTACAAACTCCACCCCCACAGCAACCACCCATAGTTCCTTATTCAGGTCTCCCACTTCCCCAACCCCAATATACCTCCCAGACCACAGTCTTAGAAAAGAAGTTGAAGGTATGGTATACAAATGCAGATGGAATAACAAATAAGTATGAGGAGTGGCATGAAAGAATCAAGGAACATCCCAGACATAATAGCACTCACAGAAACAAAACTCACCAGAATAATAACAGATTCAAATCTTTCCACCCGGATATCAAATCCTCAGGAAAGACAGAGGGAGGAGAGGGGGAGGAGGAGTGCACTGCTCATTAAAAGCCAGTGGGGGTTTTGAGAAAATGGAAGGAATGGATGGCACGGGTGAAAGGGACTACTTAGTAGGAACAATCCAGTCTGAGGACATAAGGTGATAATTGCAGTAATGTACAACCCACCACAGAACTGCAGGAGACCAAGAGAAGAATACGATGAGAGCAACAGAGCCATGGTCGACACACTAGCCGAGGTGGCCAGGAGAGCACATGTGGGGGGAGCAAAGTTTACTAGTTATGGGTGATTTCAATCACAAGGAGATTGACTGGGAAAACCTGGAGCCCCATGGGGGTTCCGAAACATGGAGAGCCAAGATGATGGATGTAGTACTGGAAAACCTCATGCATCAACATGTTAGAGACACTACCAGAGAGAGAGGGGAAGATGAACCAGCAAGACTGGACCTTGTATTCACCTTGATTAGTTCAGACATCGAGGATATCTTGTATGAAAGGCCCCTGGGAGCTAGTGATCATGTGGTTCTGTGCTTCGACTACATAGTTGAGCTCCAAGTAGAGAGAGTAGCAGGAATAGGGTGGGAAAAACCAAACTACAAAAGGGGGGGGAACTACTCAGGCATGAGGAACTTCCTTCAAAAACATTCAGTGGGAGAGGGAACTGACAGGAAAACCAGTACAAGAAATGATGGACTATGTGGCAACAAAATGCAAGGAGGCAGAGGAGAGGTTTGTTCCCAAGGGAAACAGAAATAATGGGAAGAACAGAACGAGTCTTGGTTCACCCAAAGGTGTAGGGAGGCAAAACTAGGTGTACTAGAGAATGGAAAAGGTACAGAAGACAGAGAACTCAGGAAAATAAAGAGATTAGCCGAAGAGCCAGAAATGAATATGCACAGATAAGAAGGGAGGCTCAGCGACAATATGAAAATGACATAGCATCGAAAGTCAAGACTGACCTGAAGCTGTTGTACAGCCACATCAAGGAGGAAAACAACAGTCAAGGACAGGTAATCAGACTGAGGAAGGGTGATGGGGAATTCACAAGAAACGACCGAGAGGTATGTCAGGAGCTCAACACGAGATTTAAAGAAGTATTTACAGTGGAAACCAGTAGGACTCCAGGAAATCAGAACAGGGGGGTACACCAGCAAGTGCTGGATGAGGTACATATAACCAAGGAGGAAGTGAAGAAGCTGCTATGCGAACTTGACACCTCAAAGGCGGTGGGACCAGACAACATCTCTCCATGGGTCCTTAAAGAGGGAGCAGAGATATTGTGTGCCATTAACAAAGATCTTCAACACATCATTTGAAACTGGGCAACTCCCTGAGGTATGGAAGATGGCAAATGTAGTCCCAATTTTTAAAAAGAGAGACAGACATGAGGCACTAAACTACAGACCTGTATCACTAACGTGTATAGTATGCAAGGTCATGGATAAGATCATCAGGAGAAGAGTGGTGGAGCACCTGGAAAGAAACAAGTGTATAATTGACAACCAGCATGGTTTCAGGGAAGGAAAATCCTGTGTCACAAACTACTAGTAGTTTTATGACAAGGTGACAGAAGTAAGACATGAGAGAGAGGGGTGGATCGACTGCATTTTTTTGGACTGCAAAAAGGCCTTCGACACAGTTCCTCACAAGAGGTTACTGAAAAAGCTAGAAGATCAGGCACACATAACAGGAAAGGCACTGCAATGGATCAGAGAATACCTGACAGGGAGGCAACAACGAGTCATGGTACGTGACGAGGTGTCAGAGTGGGCGCTTGTGACAAGCGGGGTTCCACAGGGGTCAGTCCTAGGACCTGTGCTGTTCTTGGTATATGTGAACGACATAACGGAAGGGATAGACTCAGAAGTATCCTTGTTTGCAGATGATGTGAAGTTAATGAGAAGAATCAAATCGGATGAGGATCAGGCAGGACTACGAAGAGACCTGGACAGGCTACAAGCCTGGTCCAGAGTTTAACCCTGCCAAATGCAAAGTCATGAAGATTGGGGAAGGGCAAAGAAGACCGCAGACACAATATAGTTTAGATGGCCAACACTGCAAACCTCATTCAAGGAAAAAGATCTGGGGGTGAGTATAACACCGAGCATATCTCCTGAGGCACACATAAATCAGATAACTGCTGCAGCATACGGGCGCCTGGCAAACCTACGGATAGCGTTCCGATACCTCAATAAGGAGTCGTTCAAGACACTGTATACCATTTACGTCAGGCCCATACTGGAGTATGCAGCACCAGTTTGGAATCCACACCTAGTCAAGCACGTCAAGAAATTAGAGAAAGTGCAAAGGTTTGCAACAAGACTAGTCCCAGAGCTACGGGGATTGTCGTACGAAGAAAGATTGAGGGAAATCGGCCTGACGACACTGGAGGCCAGGAGGGTCAGGGGAGACATGATAACGACATATAAAATACTGCGCAGAATAGACACGGTGGACAAAGACAGGATGTTCCAGAGATGGGACACATACACAAGAGGTCACAATTGGAAGTTGAAGACTCAGATGAATCAAAGGGATGTTAGGAAGTATTTCTTCAGTCATAGAGTAGTCAAGTCATGGAATAGTCTAGAAAGTGAAGTAGTGGAGGCGGGAACCATACATAGTTTTAAGGCGAGGTATGATAAAGCTCATGGAGCAGGGAGAGAGAGGACCTAGTAGCAATCAGTGAAGAGGCAGGGGCCAGGAGCTATGACTCGACCCCTGCAACCAAATAGGTGAGTACAAATAGGTGAGTACACACACACACACACACACACACACACACACACACACACACACACACACACACACACACACACATACACACACACACACACACACACACACACACACACACAACACCACACACACACATACACACACACACACACACACACGGAAGGGCACTGCAATGGATCAGAGAATACCTGACAGGGAGGCAACAACGAGTCATGGTACGTAATGATGTATCACAGTGGGCACCTGTGACGAGCGGGGGTCCCACAGGGGTCGGTCCTAGGACCAGTGATATTTTTGGTATATGTGAACGACATGACGGAAGGGTTAGACTCAGAAGTGTCCCTGTTTGCAGATGATGTGAAGTTAATGAGGAGAATTAAATCTGATGAGGACCAGGCAGGACTTCAAAGAGACCTGGACAGACTGGACACCTGGTCCAGCAAATGGCTTCTCGAATTTAATCCTGCCAAATGCAAAGTCATGAAGATGGGGGAGGGGCACAGAAGACCACAGACAGAGTATAGGCTAGGTGGCCAAAGACTGCAAACCTCACTCAAGGAGAAAGATCTTGGGGTGAGTATAACACCGAGCATGTTCTGGAAGCACACATCAATCAGATAACTGCTGCAGCATATGGGCGCCTGGCAAACCTGAGACAGCATTCCCCGATCCCTTAATAAGGGAATCATTCAAGACCCCTTTTACACCGTTTTATGTCACCCCCATACTGGAGTATCCCGGGCCCCTTTTTGGGAAAACCCCACTTGATAAAGCACGTCAAGAAACTAGAGAAAGTAAAAAGGGTTTTCCCGAAAAGGGTTTAAAGTTCCAGAGCAAAGGGAATTTTCCTATGGGGAAAAGATTAAAGGGGAAATGGGCCTCCCAAACACTGGAGGACAGGAGGGTCGGGGGAGACATGATTACGAAATAAAATACTGCGGGGAATAGAAAAGGGTGGCCAAAGACAGGATTTTCCAGGGGGGGGAAAACAAAAAACAAAAAGGCCAAATTGGAAGTTAAAGACCAAAGGGTTCAAAAGAGAAATTTGGAAGTTTTTCTTCATTTCCAGAGTTGTAAGGAGGGGAAATTAGCCTGAAAAGGGAACGTAGTGGAGGCAGGAACCATACACTTTTTTAAGGGGACGGGGTTTTTGAAAAAAGCTCATGGAGGGGGGGGGAAAAGGAGGGCTAGTAGAAACCCGGGTGAAGAGGGGGGCCCCGGGGCCCAAGGACACGCCCTCCCCTCCCAAACCACAAAATGGGAGCACCAAAACCCCAAAACACACATACACTTAAACACACAAGAACCCACACACACACCACACACACACACACACACACACACACACACACACACCCCACACACACAACACATATATATATATATATATATATATATATATATCAATAACAACACTGCACTAGCCAAGAACTCGAACCCATGCTGCTTTGGCCTGCCTCTTGGTGGGCGAAAACAAATGACGCCCTAATCCACTAGACCGTACGATCCTTAAGGATAGAGTATCCAGCGGAACTAGATGTTGTACTCGCTTCCCAAGGACACACGATGGGGTGGATGACTCTAGGCTAATTCCATTCTAGTCCCTGTTTGGTGTACTAGTTCAACGATAAGTATTTTATATTATTGTGATCATGAAAGAGTGGTATTGATCAATATCAACACTGCACTAGCCAAGGACTCGAACCCATGCTGCTTTGGCCTGCCTCATGGTAGGCGAAAACACATGATGCCCTAATCTACTGGACCATAAGAACCTTAAGAGTAGCACAACCAGTGGAACTGGATGTTGTACTCGCTACCAAGGACACACGATGGTGTGGTTGACTCTAGGCTAATTCCATTCTAGTCCCTGTTTCGTGTACTAGTGCAACGAGCAGTAATTTATCTTACTGTGACCACGACCGAGTGGTATTGATCAATATCAACACTGCACTATCCAAGGACTCGAACCCAAGCTGCTCGTTGCACTAGTATATCAAACAGGAACTAAAATGAAATTAGCCTAGAGTCATCCACACCATCCTGTGTCCTTGGGTAGTGAGTACAACATCCAGTTCCACTGGATGCATTACTCTTAAGGATAGTATGGTTCAGTGGATTAGGTGCAGGGGTGCCACTAACACGATAAGTAACAACACAATAAGCATCCGGGGTCTTCTAGCATACAAAAGGGGGGTTACCAATGGACCCCTGGCTGTCTTCAAGAAGGCACTAGACAGTCATCTAAAGTCAGTAACTGACCAGGCGGGCTGTGGTTAGTGTGTCAGGTTGAATGCAGCCAACAGTAACAGCCTAGTTGATCAGACCCTGATCCACAATGAGGCCTGGTCACAGACAAGGCCGTGGGGGCGTTGACCCCCAAAACCCTCTCCAGGTATACCCCAGGTGTTCGTTCCTCAGTTCTATATCCCACTTCAGAAATTCCAGTTTTTCCTCTAGGTTCTGTAACCTTGCCTCAGCGGCTTTACCTCGTAACTCCCATTTTTTACTCTTTGTATCCATCATCTGGACCATTTCATTGCAAAACATGTTTAGCTTTTTTTCCACGCTTGTTCCATCATGCTCCTGAGCCTTGTTACTCATTCATTTATAAAGGCACAAAACATACTCAACCCCTGCCAATTTGGATTCAGGAAAAATAAAAGCACTAATGATGCAATCATAAAAATGCTAGATCTGCTTTACACAGCATTGGAAAATAAGGAATATACACTAGGAATTTTTATTGACCTAAGAAAAGCTTTTGACTCAGTAGACCACGACATCCTACTCAACAAACTTGACCATTACGATATAAGAGGCCATGCGCTTGCTTATTTCAAATCTTACCTTACTAATAGGTATCAGTATGTCACCATTAAAGACACAGCATCAACAACACGGCCACTTGATACTGGAGTTCTGCAGGGAAGTGTCCTTGGTCCCCTGCTCTTCCTCATATACATCAATGATCTTTCAAAGGTATCCCAACACCTGAAACCCATTCTCTTTGCTGACGACACGACTTTTGTCATCTCTCACCCTAATCTTGCCACCCTCAACACCATTGTTAATGAGGAGCTGATCAAAATATCGACTTGGATGACAGCTAATAAACTTACGCTTAACACTGACAAAACCTACTATATTATGTTTGGTAGCAGAGCAGGAGATGTGCAAATTAACATTAAGATCGACAACACTCTAATTACCAGACATAATGAAGGCAAATTCCTAGGCCTATACCTTGACAACAACCTGAATTTCAGCACCCATATCCAATACATAACCAAAAAGTATCCAAAACGGTTTTGATCCTCTCCAAAATACGATACTACATGCCGCAAAATACCCCTCTAACACTATACCACTCACTTATTTATCCATACCTCACCTATGCTATTTGAGCTTGGGGATCAACTACAGCAACACACCTAAAGCCAATAATAACCCAACAAAAAGCTGCAGTAAGAATAATCACTAAATCCATCCCTGGCAACAACCCCCCCCCCCTCACTCTTCATATATCTAAACTTACTCCCTGTTCAGTACATCCACACTTACTACTGTGCAATCTACATCTACAGGACCTTAAACTCCAATATCAACCTTGACCTAAAATGCTTTGTTGATAGTTGTGACAGAACCCACAGGCATAGCACCAGACACAAACATCTCTACGACATTCTCCGTGTCCGACTAAACCTTTACAAAAATTCAATGTGTGTCAAAGGCCCTAAAATCTGGAACACCCTACCTGAGAACTCTAGAACTGCAGACACATTCATCACCTTCAAAACTACCATTAGAAAATATCTTATCTCCCTGATACACCCGTCAACTAACTACACGAATACCACCTGGTGGTTCACACTTACACTCACTCACCCATTTGACCATAAACAGAAATATTAATCTCAATCTTAAAATAATGAATCCTGTGATACTCCAATACTGAAACTATGTACTGTGCCAAAACAAAAGCATTCACAATGCTAAACTCACAAACTAGTATTTAGTCACTTAGCCATAATACCAACTTACCTCATAATTTGTAATATTTTAAAATTAAGAATTAAACTAAGTCTGCCCGAAATGCCTAGTCATGCTAGGTGTTCTAGTGGTACACTCTGTAATCATTATTTTACTACATGTAAACCACACAATAACCAAATTCTGTAAACTCAGCATTATAATCCTTATAGAGAATAAACTTTGAGTTAAATTGAATTGAATTCCTTATCATACAACTCGTCTTAGGGGTGTGTGTATTTGTGTGTGCCTTTGCTCACCTAGTTACACTCACATAGTTGTGGCTGCAGGGGTCGAGTCATAACTCTTGGACCCGCCTCTTCACTGGCCATTAATAGGTCACTCTTCTTGCTTTATGAGCTTTATCATACCTCTTCTTAAAGCTAAGTATGAATCATGCCTCTGCTACATCACTTCCCAGACTATTGCACTTCCTGACAACTCTGTGATGGAAGAAATGCTTCCTAACGTCCCTGTGATTCATCTGAGTCTTCAGTTTCCAACTGTGTTCCATCTCTGGAACATTCTGTCTCTACCTTCGCGATTCCTGTTAGCATATTATATGTAGTTATTATATCCTCCATCTGTTGTCCTGTTCTTCAGTGCCATCAGGTCGATTTCCCTAAAGCTCTCATCGTATGACATGCCCCTTAGCTCCGGGACTAGTTTTGTTGTAAACCTTTGCACGTTCTCTAGCTTCCTAACGTGTTTAGATAGGTGTGGATTCTAAACTGATGCCACATACTCCAATAGAGGCCTAATGTACAGGGTGAACAGGGTTCTGAAAGATTCCTTATTGAGATGTCGGAATGCTGTTCATAGGTTTGCTAGGAGCCCGTATACTGCAGCAGTTATTTGGTTGATGTGCTCCTCAGATGTGCCCAGTGTTATACTCGCCCCAAGATCCTTTTCCTTGAGTGAGGTTTGTAGTCTCTGGTCCGCTAGACTGTATCCCATCTGCAGTTTTCTCTGCACTTTCCCAATCTTCCTGACTTTGCACTTGGTGGGGTTGAGCTCCAGGAGCCAGTTTCTGGACCAGGCCTGCAGCCTGCCCAGATCCCTTTGTAGTTCTGCCTGGTCCTTGTCCGATTGAATTCTTCTCATCTACTTCACATCATCTGCAAACGAGGACACTTCTGAGTCTGGTATAAACCTTGGTAATAAATACCGACAAGTTGGTTTAGAAAGACACGTAAGCAAACATTATGACATATTTATTAGAAAACGTTTCGGTCCTGGGACCTTGATCACTTCTAATATACAGATGTATGTATGTATAATGTTCGCCAAGACCATAGTCCTGGCACGGGTCCCAATCTTGCGATGACCTGTCTCTGGCTCCCGATGGAGAAAGGTTTCCACAATGATGCGACGCATGCTGCTCAAGCGCCCCTCTGGTCAGTTCAACTGGTGCATCTCAAAAGCGACACCATATGTAACTATGGACACTAGCGAGGAGGAGGATATGTCATTATTACAGGTAACAGCTTGTCAGGTTCGTTGACCCCATGGTACACTAGTGTGGCCGCAGTCATCTCTGGGTCCTCTTCAGGAAGGAATATCACCCCTAGTTGCCTGCGGAGTGTCTCAGTAACTTCACACTCCAGAAGATAGTGTGTTAGGGGCCGCTGGACAACGTGCTGACTGTACTGGCACATCTCCTCCTCAGCCTTGTCTACCATCATCTTGGCTGTGGGAAAGCCCAAACGAAGCCGATGGATGACGGTACACTGCGCTCTGGACCAGCTTCTATCATATGGAGGGGGTTTTTACCTCCCTTATCCCCCCCTGTTTTTTTACCCCCCTGTTAAGAGGGGTTAAACCCCTTTTTTTTTAAGGCCCTTTCCCCTTTAAGTTTTCCCTTTGGCCCTCGGGCCAGCCCCCATTTGGGGCCCCGAGGCTGGGGGAAATTCCATTTCCCCAACTTTTGGTTGTCTGTTCCCTTGTTTTGGGCTGCTTTAATTCCCCGGTCAATTTGGATGGGGCAGGCCTGGGGTTGGGGTTAAGGGATTGTTCCCGGGGAAATTCAACTGTTTTAAGGTCGGATTCGACTTTGGGGGGAGGTGAAACCCTTTTTTGGTCCTTTTGGGGGGGAGGTAGGGGGGGGAGATTCCCCAGCCGGGGAAACCATTTTTAACAGCCCGGGCGATTTTGTGGCATGTGACAATCCTTTGGGGGAATCGCCACCCCTAAAACCTTTGAAGGTTTTTTGAAAAGTGGGTGGGGATTTGCCTCCCTTTGGGACCCTTGGGGGGTTAAGCCCCCGGGTCCCTTGGGCTTTACCGGGGGGTGGGGTGGGAAAAAAATTTATTGTTGGGGTAAAAACCCTGCAAAAGGTCCCTTTCCTCCAAGGGGGGCCAAAATGCTTTCCCCAAAACAAAACCGAAGTTCCCGGAGGAGCCTAAGGGGGTTTGGGGTCCCGGGTTTGAAAACCCGGTTTTTGGGGTTCCTTGGCGCCGGGAGGGGTTTGGTGGCCCCGAAAAGGGAAATTTTTCCAACTCTTTCCAAGGGAAAGGAAGGGGTAGGGCAGAAAACTTTTGGCCCAGTCGGGGCCCCAAAAGAACAACCCCCGGAGTAGCCTAAATTTTGGGTCTTTGCAAGGTTGTTAATCCCCCCCCCCCCCCCCCTTTAAGGGGTTACCCCCTGCAGAAGGGGTGGCCCAACTTTTGGTTTTTATTTTAAACTTATTTAAACCCGGGAAAGGTTGGCCGGGGGCCCGCGAAATAAGGGGGGGGGGGGGGGGGGGGGGGGAAAAAGGGGGGGTTTTAGGTTGGGGTTTTTGGGACGGGGGGGGGGGGGGTTCCGGGGTGGGGGGGGGGGTTCCCCCATTGGGGGGGGGGCCGGGGGGGGGGGGCCCCCGTGAGGGGTTTGTTTTTTTTTTTTTTTTTTAGTTTTATTTTTTAGTTTTTTTTTTAAAACGGCCCTTTGACATCCCCGGGCCCTGTTTCTAAAAAAAGTAATTTTTTTAAACAATGTAAAAATTCCCAAGTACGGGTGGGAAACCTTTTCCAAATTTCAAGTTAAAAATCCGGAATATGTATTCTATTTTAAGGATCTGGCCCTTGAACATCATTGAAAGGGTTTTTCTGGGCCGAAATTTTGGGGGGCCTTTTTTTTCCCTTGCAAAGGCTGCAAAATTTTGGTCCAAAGCTCTCTGGGGCCGGGGGGTTTCCAAAGGGGCCCCCAAAATTAATCTAGTGAAAAGATCATCTTCATAGTTGAGGGCTGGGAAATTCCCCCTAAGGGGGGGGGAAAGGGGGGAAAGGCTCACAATTTTCCTGCATAAGGATAAAAAACCCGGGGTGGGACTGAGCACACCTCCTTTTTAACGTCCCGTTTTCCATTTTTTTTTAAAAGGAAGGTAGTTTCCCAAAAGGCTGCCAAGGCCCCCCCCTGCCCCAAAGGGTTTAGGACCTATCCGGGCCCCGGAGGGGGGGGGGGTTCCTTTGTTTCCCCTTTTCCCGAGCTAGTTTTCCCCGAATTGCGGGGGGGCTGGCTACCCTCAAAATCCCTTTTTTAAAGGGTGGGGGAGAGGGACAATCCCTGGGGTTTTTTTGTTACGGGCAGCATTCGGGCCTTTTTTTTTTAATTTTTAGAAGTGGGGTTTATGCATTTTCTCCCGTACCCCCCCTTTTTGGTGAACCAAAATTATTGATGATAAAGGGGGCCCAATTTTTTCCATAGGAGGGGGTTTAACACCATCCTCTAAGAAAGTTTTGGGCCCCCTAATTTTTTAAGGCTGGTCGGGATAGGGGTTCTCATACTGCCGGGGGTTTTTGGGGGGGCCTTTTTTGGGAATTTTTTGGTTTTGGGGCCCGGGGGTACTTTTTTCCAAGCTGCGGGGGAGTGCCTGGCCCTCCACAAACTTTTTAATTTTGACGTCTATTTGGGGCCCTTTCCCACCCCACTCTGCCCAGCCCTTTGAAATTTCTTTGGAGTATTTAACCCCAAAATCAAAGCCCGGGGGCAGCCCCCCCCCCCCCCCCCTGTGTTTTTAATGGAAACGTCGGGGGTTCCCAAGTCCGTGGGGTTTTCCCCCCATCAGTCAAAATTTTTTCCAAATTTCACATGCAGCTTTTTATCTTTTAAGTTTGGCGCTGGGGCAGAAAAACCCCGTCTGTATTTTCCCGGGATGCCCTTTGGGGGAGTTTGGGGGGTATGTCCCCTGGAAGGGGGAAAAAAGCTCCCCCCTAGTTTCTCAGCTTCCGGGGAGGGGTTGGGGTTTTGTGTGGGGGCCCCCTGGGCTTGTTTTTCCCAAATTTTTGCTTTGGGGATTTTGCCCCATACTCAAAAAAAGGTGGTTTTTTGGATCCCCGAATTTTTGAAAAAACCATCCACCCAAAATTTTTTCTCAGTTTTTCCCTCTAAAGAGAGACCCCCTTGCGGGCAGGGTTTGCCCCCCCCCCCCCCCCCCCCCCCAAGGTGCTCTCGAGTTTTTCCTGTTCCCCGCCGTGGGGTTTACCCCTGTATAGCTTCCAAAAAAGGGGTTGATGCGGGGGGTTTTTCTGCTCCCCCGCCCCCTCGTCTTTTGAAAGAAAAACCCCCAGTCTTTTTTTTGAGGGGCCGTCCTGCGGCTTTTTTTGGAATTGCCACTTCGGGCTTCCTGGTGGAACATTTTGATTACTCCTGTTAAAGCTGTACCCACGGTCTTCAGGAAAGGGTTAGGGGCCCAAACCAGCATAAAGGGAAATCCTGGAACACCTTCCATTTGGGCCCCAAAATTTTTTTACCCCCATTTTTGGGGCCCAGAAACAACGGGTGGGGGGGGCCTGTTGATTTTTAAAAGGAGGTGATCACTGCAAAGGGGGTCACTGAAAAGGGTTTAAATTGAGGTTTTCCCCTTTGGGGGGCCTCCGGGGGGCTGCGGCCTTCTTAAACCCAAAGGGGTAAGGTCGAGGCCCCAACCCTTTACGGGTGTGGGGGGGTCCCCCATTTTTTTTGCATTTTTAAAACCTCTGGAAAAAAGTGTAGGAGCATTGCTATTTTGCCCTCCGGGCAGCTTTGGGTTTTTTGCTGAGTGAGAGTCCCGTTTGGGGGTAAATGTGCGTTGAAATCCCACCCCCCCCCCCAAACAATAAAAAACCCCTTTTTTCCCCTTTTTGGGCCCGTGCTTATTTGGCGGGAGCTCTGCAATGTAAAGGGTGTGTTTTGGGGTTTTTGTAGTTTTTTATAGATGGTAAGGGGCGCCCCGGGATGTGCACAAAGGATGGCTGTCTCGACATCCTCCCCACAGTCCACAGGGGTTGGCTATAACCTCGTTTTAGGATTGATTGGATACAAATTAAAAAGCTGTGCCTCTGCAGTGAAAAGACCCCCGGGCCGTTTTGGGGCCCAAAATACCCCGCAAAACCCCGGGGAGTTTTTTGGGCACCCAATTTTAAAATCGGGACAGTCAAGTTTTCTTGTAAAAACAAACGATATCAACCCCATCCCGAATTTCTGCCTCCAAACAAGAAAAAGGGGGGGTGTTTGCCCCCAGGCCTGAATTTTTCCAAATGAAGGGCCCTTTAGGGTTTTTGAATTTTGGGACCCAGGTTTTTTTCCATCGATGTTGTTTCCTGAGCCCCAAAAATTTATGGCATCCCCGTCTCCTCTTCGGTCAGAAAGCCCACTCTCAGGAGGGTACTGACCCCTCTGCCGGGGGAAAGCGCTTTTGTTGGGTTTCCCTTGGGAGTTGAATTTGGGGTTTTCAAATAAAACTTTTGGGAAAACCTTGAAAGAGTTTTCTACGAGATCCTCCCTGGGTGAGGGCCCGCTTTTTGGGGTTGGGTTTTGAAAGAGTGGATATTTTTTGGGTTGTTGGGTCTTAGGGGGTTTCCTTTAGGGTTGGATTTTTTTTTTATTTTTTAAGGGACCCCTAAATTTTGTTGCTGTTTTACCAGGGTTGGGGTAAACCCCGGGAAAAATCCTGGGGAGGGGGCCATTTGAGTCCCCGCAAAGTGGGCCCTTTCCGGGTAAGGGGGTGCCCCGTGTTGTTTTCAATGGCCCGGGTGGGGGGTTTTCCCTTTTGTGCCGCCTGCCGTCGCATTGAACCCGAGCACCCTTTTTGGAAAAACCCCCTGTTCCTTTGTTTCTGTTTTTTCGTTGAGGTTTTGGGGTGGGAGGAAGTTTTTTGAAACCCCCACGCCTGGTTGAGGGGTTTTAGGGTTGGGAAATTTCCCGGGGATTTTGGGGCTTGGGTTGCTGCTGAGAGATCTGCGGTATGGGGGGGAGGGTTTTTTCTGCACCCATCGTTTTCTGAGAGTAATGATCCATCGTAAACCTGTTGCCGAGTTTTTGGCGTTTTTCCAGACTTTTTTTTAAAATTTTGGCGAGCCCCCCTCGGGGCATGAGGATTCCAGGCATTTGGGGTTTTCCCGCCTGCAAATTCGGGCATTGTGGAGTGGGTGGCGATGCTTTTTCGCTTTGGGGAATTCATTCCTCGGTTTTTACAGAGTTTCACCCAATTGTCCATAACCCCCGGGCACTTGAAAAAGCGAAGGTTCTGCTGTTTAAGGGCCGACATCGTAAACCCGCCCCAAGAACCGGGGGTCCCGCTAGGATTTGGGAGTGGCCCTTTCTTTTCTTTAATGAAAGGGCCTTTTCGGGGGGGGTGCATTGGCCCGCCGTTTTTTGCCCCTTTAGACGGTTTTTAGCTGGGCACCACCCCGGGGTGAGCTGATACCCCTTCGATGGGATATTTGGGGGGTATTCATCCACTACACCCTTTGGGGCTTCGCCCAAGTCCAGTTCCTTTCCCGGGTGAATGGCGGGTCTGTCTCCATGACCCTCTTCAAAGGGGGTAAACATTTTCCTTGTTGAGAGGAGTTTAATAAATTTGGGTTTTCCCCTCAAGTTGAACCATAAACTTTAACTTCAGGGGGGTCCCAGATTCCGGGATAAACAACCCCCTAGTGGGTTCTGTGGTCCCCGGTAAGACTTCACCCTTTAATTTTTCCTGGGCGGTTGAGCTGGTTTGCCTGCTCCTTTTGGGGGGGAAAGGGGCCTTTTTTCTTCTTTTCCACAGTGTTCCATCCCCCTTGGGGTTTTTGGGGGTTGGGGTTTTTTATTTCCCCACCTGTTTTTTTAAATTTTCGCTGGCTTTCCATGGGTTTGGGGGCTGTCAGAAACGCACAATGTGAGCAGGATCTTCCCCCTTCCCCCTCGCAACTTCCTCGCTAGAATTTCCCCCCCCATTTTCCCAAAACTGAGTCCTCTGTTTGTTCATGGAGCATCGTTTTACCTCTTCCTTTTTGGCAGAAACCATGTGCCTTTTTTGGGGGGGTTTTGGGTTAGGGGAACTCCTGAACCGAGTTGTTTTTTGTCAAAGGATTGCCCGTAAAACGGGGAATTTTTTTAAACACTCAAAAACTTTTCCCCCTGTTCCAGAGGTAAAAGACTTATATATATATAGGGGGGGAAAGAGTGAGGTGTGACGCACGTGACCTGAGGAATGTCATAAGAAAAATAAGAAATTTTGGGGGAAACCCCCTGTTGAAAAGGCCCCCACTGGGGCCCCGCCCAGGCAAAGGGCCTTATCAAACCCAACCCCCTGCCTATGATTTAGGACGGGTAACCCAAAAAAAATCATTTTTCTCCCATGTTTTGGGTTGGGGGCTGCTTAAGTATCATGGATGCCAAAGTTTTTGGGGAAATTTTTTAGTTTCCAGTGTTTTCGTTTTATAGTTCGGGGACGGCGATTAGTGGGCTTTAGGCACCGCGGGGTTTTTTTAGGTCTGGGTTTGGTGAGAACGAGTTGTGCCTCATTCCAGTTTATCAAATGTCCGGGGGGGGCCGGGGGGGAAAGGCTTACCTTACCATCGTTCTGTTAGAGGGGATTTCGATGCTTTATTCAGGGGGACTGCAAAATTTTTTTTCCTGTCCCCCGTAATATTTTCCCTTTGGGGCAGAACCCACAAGGGGTAGTGTAGGGCGTCTGCTGTGAAGTTAGAGGGGTGGGGCCTGCGTTTTTGTAAATGAGGTCTTTGATAGATATGTGCTTATGGTGGAAAAAGTTGATGTTACTCATAGCAAGGTTTTCCCCGGGGAGTATTCGTGGGAAAAATCACCCAATGGGAGTACTATAAACTGGGTTAGGGGGCTGTTTTCCCTGGGCGGTTTGTTGAGAAAAAGTTGTGCCTTGAGTCTGCAATCTCGGATGAAGAAAAAAATGGGAACTTAGGCCCGGAAAGGCTTTTGTTAGTAAGTGCAAATTTCTAGGGAAAAAAAGGGCTGGGGGATTTCGAAAGGGGCTCTCAAGAAGAAGCCCCAAAGGGATCCTCCCCTTAGTGCGGGTTTTCTTGGGGTGAATAAAATGTTTTAAATTTGTCCTTGTTTAAAAAAGGGTTGGGAGAATTTCCCCACAAATGTAAAGGGAAAAAGGGCACCTGAAACTTTAAAGTGACTTTTTTTGTTGGGAACGTTTTGCTCTCCAGGGGCTTTATCAAGCCCTTACAAAGAATACATGGGGAAAACAGAGGGGATTAAAGGGTCCCGAGTGGGTTTTCAAAACTAAAGAGGTTTTCCATTTGGGGGGTTCACTAGTGGTAGTAGTGTAGTAGTATAGTAGTAGTAAATTGTAGTAGTAGTAGTTTTTTTGTAGTAATAAGTAGTAGTAGTAACAAAAAAAAATTTCAATTGGGAAGAAACAAAAAATTCGTACATGAGTAAAAGGATATAAAAGCTATTACTTGGGTAACATAAAAAAAATAGGTTGGACAAATATAGACTGGAAAGAGGCAGGTTTTTTTCGGTGTTCACTCTCTGTAATGTGCTTGTGTAGTATAACAGGAGAGACTATGTGATGGCAGGGTTTACTGTTTTCAGGAGGATTCTTGCTAAGACTTCGGAGATGGTGAAGCTGTCGTTGTTTTGTTTAATTGTATTCGAAACAGCGATCAGTGCTGATTCAAGGCACTTGCGTGTGCGGAAATTAGTTTCTTTTATCACTAATTGGGCGTCTCTGAATTTCATAAGATGATTGGTGGAATTTCGGTGTTGTACACAGGCGTTGTTTAAGTTGTCGTTCCTACATGCGTATATGTGTTCATTGAGGCGGGTGTCGAGGTTTCTTGCTGTTTTACCTACGTAGATCTTGTCACAGCCTCCACAGGGTATAGTGTAAACTCCTGCATTGACTGGTTCGTGGTGCTTGGGTTTTGTCCTGGTTAGATCCTTTATTGAAGTGGTAGAAGCGATGGCGATTCTGGTGTTAGCTTGTGAAAGTACTTTTGAGACGTTTAGTGCAACCTGGCTGTTGGGAAGAATTATAACTTTGTTGGGAGCGGTGTTGATGCGTGGAGAATTGTCCAACCTATTTTTTATGTTACCCAAGTAATAGCTTTTATATCCTTTTATTCATGTACGAATTATTTGCTCTTCCATATTGTATTATTTTTGTTACTACTACTACTACTACTACTACTACTACCACTAGTGAACATCGAAATGGTACCTCACTAGTATTCACCTCACTCAGAGCCTTTATATACCCTCTGTGTCCATGTATTGTTTGTAATGGCTTGATAAAGCTCCTGGAGAGCGAAACGTTGCCACAATAAATGTCACATTAGTTGCACTTGTGTCCTTTTACTTTACAAGATCGTCCTTGTTGGTAGGTTTTCTATGGTTTAGAAAGACACGTAAGCAAACACTATAACATATTTATTAGAAAACGTTTCGGTCCTGGGACCTTGATCAGAAGTGATCAAGGTCCCAGGACCGAAACGTTTTCTAATAAATATGTTATAGTGTTTGCTTACGTGTCTTTCTAAATCAACTTGTCGGTATTTATTACCAAGGTTTATAGGTTTTCTATACACTTTGAAGACAAGCTTGTCACTGTCGGGAGATCTGCACAGTAGAACGTCGAGGAAAGGAAGTTTGCCATCATTTTCGAGTTCAAGTGTAAACTTTATTGATGGTTCAACTGCATTGATCTTGTTGAGGAGGGCCTGGGTATTGAGACGTCTCGGATAGAAAACCAATACATCATCAACGTATCTTAGCCAGGTAACGGTGTTGGGAATGAGGGTGCTGAATTTCTCTGTCTCCAGGTTTTACATGAAGAGGTTGGCAAGCACAGCACTGAGCGGGCTGCCCATTGCAATCCCAAAGCACTGTTTGTAACAGTTGTCCTGATACTTGAAGAAATTGAAATTAACACAAAGTTCCAATAGATTGATGAAATCTAGAAGAGGTAAAGAGAGGTCGTGGTTTTCAGTGAGCCTCTGTCTCAGAATGTTGATTGCAGCGTCAGTAGGAACGTTGGTGAAGAGGGCTGTGACATCGAAGGGAAGCCATCTGCTTTTGTTTTTGACATTCATGTTGGAAATTCGGGAGAGAAGGTCACCTGAGTGTTTGAGGTGGGCTTGACTGATGGTGCCCAGAAGCGCTGAAAGGTATTTGGCAAGGTGGCCGGCTAGTCTGTGTGGTGCACTCCCAATGCACGAAGTGATAGGCCGTAGTGGGATGCCAGGTTTGTGTGTCTTAGGAAGGCCATACAGACATGCTGGTTTCGGTTGACCTGGTAAAAGTTTAAGTAGTGTTTTTTGCCTTGTTCTGATTTTCGTAAGATGCTACGAGCCTTTTGAAGAAAAGTCTGGGTACTTTGAAGTAGCACTGATTCTGATACAGGCTTGGTATGTTGGGTTGGTGGTGCTTAAGTATCATGTATGCAACACTGGAAACTACAAAATTTAAAAAACATTGGCATACATGATACTTAAGCACCACCAACCCAACAACACAGGAGTCACATGATTTCATCGTCTACCCGTCCTCATCATAGGCAGAGGTTGTTTTGATAAGGACCTGCCTCGCATGGGTCAGTAGGCCTTCCACAGTGTTCCTCCATTCTTATGTTCTTATGACATTCCTCAGGTCACGTGCGTCACACCTCAATCTCCGCCTATATATACATGTCGGTATTTATTACCAAGGTTTATACCATCTTGTCTGACACTGCAATACACTATGGACATAGCATACAGAGAATACCTTTCTCTCCTACTCAAAGCTAATAGTCTTCGGAACCGACACATCTTCCTAGAAGACTGTCTTGCCTAGATGGTGGTACCACGGTCCACTCCTCGACAACTGACCACATCTAGACACCCTTTCTCTCCTGCTGTTTACGCCTACCTTAGAGAAAGCTCTGATAAACTGCGACATGCTCAGAAGGAGACCTCATTACGTGCCTCTGATTCGTGCTTCACTTCCTACTCCTGACAGAAGAACTGCAGAATATATACTCAGCCAAATTACCACTGCCAACGTCCAACAGAAATTGAAGCTACCTCGAAAACTACAAGACCTCTGCTCCCACAGCAAATGGAGCGAAATGGGACGGCCAGAAATCACAAATAACTTATCTTCCTATACACTAACCGTCACCGAGACAGAAGCCCTCAGCCTAGGGCTCAAGTTTACTACCGGCATCAACAAGAAAACATAATCTGGTGGATATGGTAACCAAGGACCAACCTTTTGGAGGTTCCGAGTTTCAAAAAGGCTTTGTCAAGGAATTATCACTGCTGCAGCTACTGAGCCTTCAAGACCGGTCATTCCCAGAAGATACATCCAAGCACTCAGGGACTTAGCCAACAACGATGATATCGTCATTACAACCGCTGACAAAGGAGGTGGTGTGGTGTTACTCAACACTGTCGACTACAACAATAAAGTTTTAAATCTTCTCAACGATGCCAACACATACCAGCCTGTATCAGAATCAGTGCTACTTCAAAGTACCCAGACTTTTCTTCAAAAGGCTCGTAGCATCTTACGAAAATCAGAACAAGGCAAAAAACTACTTAAACTTTTACCAGGTCAACCGAAACCAGCATGTCTGTATGGCCTTCCTAAGACACACAAACCTGGCATCCCACTACGGCCTATCACTTCGGGCATAGGGAGTGCACCACACAGACTAGCCGGCCACCTTGCCAAATACCTTTCAGCGCTTCTGGGCACCATCAGTCAAGCCCACCTCAAAGACTTAGGTGTCCTTCTCTCCCGAATTTCCAACCTGAATATCAAAAACAAAAGCATGGCTTCCTTCGATGTCACAGCCCTCTTCACCAACGTTCCTACTGACGCTGCAATCAACATTCTGAGACAGAGGCTCACTGAAAACCACGACCTCCCTCTACCTCTTCTAGATTTCATCACTCTAGTGGAACTTTGTGTTAATTTCAACTTCTTCAAGTATCAGGACAACTGTTACAAACAGTGCTTTGGGATGGCATTGGGCAGCCCGCTCAGTGCTGTGCTTGCCAACCTCTTCATGGAAAACCTGGAGACAGAGAAATTCAGCACCCTCATTCCCAACACCGTTACCTGGCTAAGATACGTTGATGATGTATTGGTTTTCTATCCGAGACGTCTCAATATCCAGGCCCTTCTCAACAAGATCAATGCAGTTGAACCATCAATAAAGTTTACACTTGAACTCGAAAATGATGGCAAACTTCCTTTCCTCGACGTTCTACTGTGCAGATCTCCCGACAGTGACAAACTTCTCTTCAAAGTGCATAGAAAACCTACCAACAAGGACGATCTTATACACTTTTATTCACACCAAGACACCCGCACTAAGAGAGGAGTCCTCATTGGCTTCTTCTTGAGAGCTCTTCGCATCTCCAGCCCTTGTTTTCTAGAAGAAGAATGCACTACATAACACAAGCCTTTACACGTCTTCAGTTCCCATCTTTCTTCATCCGAGATTGCAGACTCAAGGCACAAGCTATTCTCAACAAACCGCCCATGGAACAGCCCCCTGAGCAGTTCATAGTACTCCCATGTGGTGATGTTGCCACGAATACTCGCCGGGCACTTGCTAGGAGTAACATCAACGTTTCCACCATAAACACATCATCTATCAAAGACCTCACTACGAAACGCAGCCCCACACCTCTAACTTCTACAGTAGGCGTCTACACTATCCCCTGTGGGTTCTGTCCCAAGAAATATGCAGGCGAGACAGGCAGAGATCTTGCAGTCCGCCTGAATGAGCATCGAAATGCCTCTAACAGAGACGATGTAAGGTACGCCTGTGTCCTCCACAGAGACTCCACGGGACATTTGATGAACTGGAATAAGGAACAACTCGTTTTCACCGAACCAGACCTCAGACACCGACGGTGCCTAGGAGCCTCACTAATCGCCGTCACCGACACTATAGAACGCAACACTGGAAACTACAAAATTTCAAAAACATTGGCATGCATGATACTTAAGCACCACCAACCCAACAACACAGGGTCACATGATTTCATTGTCTACCCGTCCTCATCATAGCAGAGGTTGTTTTGATAAGGACCTGCCTCGCATGGGGCCAGTAGGCCTTCCACAGTGTTCCTCCATTCTTATGTTCTTATGACATTCCTCAGGTCACGTGCGTCACACCTCACTCTCCGCCTATATATATAATATCTTTCTAACTCTGTATGTTAGAAGTGATCAAGGTCCCAGGACCAAAACGTTTTCTAATAAATATGTCATAGTGTTTGCTTATGTGTTTTTCTAAACCAACTTCTGAGTCTATTCCCTCCGTCATGTCATTGCATGCTAGTGGCCTTCTTTGGAATTGTTGTTTTTATAATATGTAAACTACCCACTGTAATTTTACAGAGAAGTAAACGTTTCAGTTTCAGTTTCAAATACCAGAAACAGTAACGATCCTAGGACTGGTCCTTGTGAAACCCCGCTCCTCACACGCTCCCACTCTGATACCGCGTCATGTACCATGACTCTGTTTTCTTCCTGACACGTATTCCCTGATCCATTGCAGTGCCTTCCCTGTTGTTCCTGCCTGGTCCTCCAGCTTTTGCACTAATCTCTTTTGTGGAAGTGTGTCAAATATTCTCTTATAGTCCAAGAAAACACAATCTACCTACCCCTCTCTCTCGTCTTACTGTCACCCTGTCATAGAATTTTAGTAGGTTTTTGCCACAGGATTTCCTGTCCTTGAAACTGTGCTTGCTGTTGCTGATAACCTCATTCCTTTCTAGGTGCTCCACCACTCTTCTCATGATAATCTTCTCCATGACTTTGCATACTGGACATGTCAGTGATTCTGGTCTTTAGTTTAATGCTTCATGTCTGTCTACTTTTTTTTTTAAATTAGGGCTACATTTGTTGTCCTCCATACCTCAGGTAGTCGCCCTGTTTTTATAGAAGTGTTGAAGACTGTTGCTAGTGTTACACATAGTGCCTCTGCTACCTCTTTAAGGGCCCCTGGACAGATGTTATTTGACCCCAACGACTTTGAGGTATCTAGCTCGCTTTGCAGTCTCTTCACTTCTTCTTCGAATATATGTATTGTATTCAACAGTTGATGGTATACCCTACGTCTCTGTCTTTTTGGGGTCTCTTCTGTCTCCTCTGTGAACACTTCTTTGGATCTCATGTTGAGGTCATCACATACTTCGCAGTCGTTTATTTGGATCTCGCCTCCTTCCTTCCTAAGCTTGATTATCTGGTCCATGACTGTTGTTTTCCTCCTGATGTGGAGCTACAACAGCTTCAGGTCAGATTTGGCTTTCACAGCTATGTTATTTTCGTATTGTTGTTGGGCCTCCCTTCTTACCTGTGCATATTCATTTCTAGCTCTGAGACTGCTCTCCTTATTCTCCTGGGTCCTTTGCCTTCCATACTTCTTCCATTCTCTAGCACACTTGGTTCAGGCCTCTCTACACCTTTGGGTGAACCAAGGGCTCATCCGGGCTTTCTCATTAATTCTGTTACCCTTGGGTACAAACCTCTCTTCAGCTTCCTTGCATATTGTTATCACATATTCCATCATCTAGTTTACTGGCTTCCTTGCCAGTTTTCTGTCCTAATGAACCCAGTGCATGAAGTCCCCTCTCCTGTAGTCTCCTCTCTTGTAGTTTGGCTTCATTTGTCCTGCCTTCTAACTAGTAACTCTACTATGTGTTCGAATCTCAGAACCACATGCTCACTGGCATTGAGGGGTCTTTCATATATGATGTCCTCAATATCTGCACTACTCAACGTGATTACTGGGTCCAGCCTTGCTGGTTCATCCTCTCCTTTCTCTTTGGTAGTCTCCCTTACGTGTTGGTGCATGAGGTTTTCCATTACCACCTCCAACATCTTGGACCTCCACGTTTCTGGGCCCCCATGTCGCTCCAGGTTCTCCCTGTCGATTTCCTTGTGATTGAAGTCACTCATAATCAGCAGCTTTGCTCTGCTCACATGAGCCTTTCCGGCCCTTCAGCCAGTGTGTCAACCATCGCTCTGTTACTTTCATCATATTATTTCCTTGGCATCCTGGTGTTCTGTGGTGGGTTATACATCACTGTAATTACTGCCAAACTTAAGTGTTCCTATTATGAAGTATTTTGCTTCTCGTCTATCTCCTCTCTCCAGCTCATCAAAATCCCATTGGTTGAACATCAAAATGGTATACAATACCGACAGGTTGTTAGGTAAGACACATATGCAACAGTTAGACAACTTTATTCCGAAACGTTTCGCCTACACAGTAGGCTTCTTCAGTCGAATACAGAAAATAGGCAGGAACAGTAGAGATGTGAAGACGATGTAATCAGTCCATCACCCTTAAAGTCGTAGAATTTGAGGTTGTCAGTCCCTCGGCCTGGAGAAGTTCAGTTCCATAGTCAGGAACTATCTGTGTAGGCGAAACGTTTCGGAATAAAGTTGTCTAACTGTTGCATATGTGTCTTACCTAACATCCCATTGGTTGTTGATGAGCAGTGCCACGCCACTACTGCTTCTGTTTCCTCTGTCTTTCCTTAGGATCTGATATCCCATTGGAAAGATGGCATCTATTAGCATTTCTGTGAGCTTGGTTTCTGTGAGAGCTATGATGTCCAGTGATGCCTCTTTGACTCTTTCTTGCCACTCCTCCCACTCATTCATTATTCCATCAGTGTTGGTGTACCATACCTTCAGTTTCCATTCCAGCACTGTGTTCTGGGGGGTCTGTGAAGGTGGGGACCTGGCAGTGTGCTGTGGAATTCAACAGCATAGTGTGGGGAGGGAACTCTAAATGTGAATTGTGGTTTCTGTTCGGATAGTTTGTTTGGTAGTGGGGTTCTGGGGGTGGTTCCGTGTATACATGCGCTTGTTGCTGTGGCTTGCTCTGTTTGTCCTCTGCTGACTCTGATTTTCTCTCTTCCTAGCCCCTTTCATTTCTGTGTCTCCTCTCAGCTGCTGTAATTCTCTTTTTGTTCTGTCTCAGTCTAGGAATACCCTCTTGTATATTAATGATTCTTTCAGCCTTTTTATCTCTTGCGGGATCCTGTTCTGCACCATTTCTGTCATGAAAATCAGTTTTAGTGACTGATTTCTTTCCTTCAAGTAACTCCCAGTTCTCTGAAAATTTACTATCTCAGTCATGTCCTCCTCGCCTATTTCTCTAATGATGGGTTCAATCTCCTGTTTTTCTTCCTGTTGTCTTTCATTGTGTGTCCTCCCCTTGCTCTCCTGAAGGCAATGAATAAACACTGACTTCTCCCTCTCCTCCTCCCATTGCTTTTCCCACTGTGTCTCTGGGTCTCATTTGTATGTAGCCATTGTTTCCCTTATTTTTTCCTGTATCTCTTTGTGGCATGGTCGTGCTTTTGCATGGGGGTCTATCCCACTCTCCACCTTCTCCACCCTCCCATACCACTGTCCTTGCTCCAAACATCTCTCCCTTCATTTCTCGGCCCTGCTTGGGGTACTGATAGGGCCTTAGCATAAGTAATGTATCTTTTCTTTCCTCTAGGCCCGTCGTTCAGTAGAGGTATACCTGCTTCATATGCTACGTCTCCTCTGGGCAATAATCCTGTGACCTGCTTCAGCTGATTTATCTCATATTCTAGGGTTTGTATTCTGGCTTCTGTGGCTTCGGATTGTAACTCCCATTTCTTCTTCTCCACCTCCATCCTCTTCCCCAATTTCACAGAAACCTCACCTAGTTTGCTCTCCCATCCTTGTTCCATCCTTTTACATTCCTGTTCCATCTATTTTCTTTTCAATAACCATCTTCCTCTGATCCAGGTTAGCCTTCGACTTCCCCTTTTAGTGTGTACTCACCTATTTTTACTCACCTATTTGTGGTTGCAGTGGTCGAGTCAATGTTCCTGGTCCTACCTCTTCACTGATTGCTACTAGGTCCTCTCTCTCCCTGCTCCATGAGATTTATCAAACATTGTTTTAAAACTTTGTGTGGATCCTGCCTCCTCAACGTTAATTTCTATGCTATTTCACTTCCTGACAACTCTATGACTGAAGAAATACTTCCTAATATCCCTTTGACTCATAGGAGTCTTCAACTTTCAATTGTGACCCTTTGTTTCTGGATCCCTTCTCTGGAACATGTTGCTTTTGTCCATTTGTCAATTCTCCCT
>NC_069464.1:24063649-24101891 GCF_026875155.1 Cherax quadricarinatus | reverse complement strand
CGGTTGAGTAATTCCCCCCTTTATCTTGTAAATTTTTTTAAAACAGAAAGTTGGGTGTTTTTTCAGACTTTGAAACAATAGGATTCGGGGGGGGCCCCCCCGGGGGGCCAAATTAAAAGGGAAAAGACCATTTAAAAAGAGAGGAGGGGCCCAAATATACCGAGAGAGAGGCCAAAATAACCCAAGAGAGAAGGCCAAAAATATACAAAAGGAGAGCCAGAATCCAAAAAGGAGAGGCCAAAATTTTTTCCGGAGAACCCCAAAAACCCCAAAAAGGCCCAGAATATACCAAGGGGAGGGTCAAAATATACCAAAGAGGAGAGGCCCAAAATTATAAAGGAGGAAAGGCCCAGTAAAAGGGGAAAAAGCCGATTACCAAGGAAGGGGGCCCCCCAGAATATAAAAGGAGGAAGAGGCCAGAAATACAAGAGAGGGAGGCCGAATTTTCCAAAGAGGAAAGGCCTATACAA
This sequence comes from Cherax quadricarinatus, assembly GCF_026875155.1. Lineage (NCBI taxonomy): Eukaryota > Metazoa > Arthropoda > Malacostraca > Decapoda > Parastacidae > Cherax > Cherax quadricarinatus. The sequence continues at coordinate 24,101,421 of NC_069464.1, read as the reverse complement.
AGAGAAGGGCCAGAATAACCAAAGAAAGGCAAAATAAAGGATTTTATCCCAGAAAAACCGGGGGAAAATTTCTGTTCCAAAGGGGGGCCGGGAATTATCCCAAGAGAAAAGAGGAAGTATACCACGAGGAGAGGCCAGAATATTTTTGGAGGTGGTCAGAATTTTCCCAAATAAAAAAAGGAGGGTTTTAAAAAATACCCAAGAAAGGAGGGGCCCGAATTCCCAAGGGAGGAAGGCCCATAATATAAAAGGAGGGAGGCAGAATATAAGAAGATAGGAGAGGCCAACTATCCCAAAAAAAGGGGGCCCAAAATTCCCAAAAGGGATAAAAGGCCCTAGAATATAAAAAGAGAGTTATCCTATAATTCCTTCCTTGTTATAAGTAACTCACTGTTAGCCTTGCTTCTTTATACAATTAACTGTGTTACTGTTATACCGTCTTAATGATGACTGTGGGGATTTGGTTTGTGTATGAATAACTGTGACAATCTTGCACCACCACTCTTTCTCCCCCCAAAACCTAGACGGATGACTGAGGCCACAGCAACCCCAGCGCGCTCTCAAAGTGCCAGTGTTTTTATTATCATAATATTGTAGAAATTTTTTTAAAAACTTTATTATTTTAAAACATACATAGGTACGCAAACCTACCTAAAACTGACTTATTATTGTTAACTTTATGAAACTCCATCACCACTTAAACAGATAACCCAACAAACACAATAACACTAATACATTCCTTACAATTTTACGTCAAAAAAAAAAATTACGGAAAATCTCATTTTCTTACAACTTTATAAAAAAATTTGACTTTTAAAATTAATTTAATGACCAAAGGAGGAAAGTATAAGAATAAATTTAATTTTCCCAGTTTCGAAAAAATAAGCAAAAACCCAGCATTAATGAAAATTAAACACTTGTACAATCTTAAAAGCAAACAAACACAATTTTACAATACACACCCCCTAAAAATTTACAACATTTATTTATTCAGTGATAATAACACCCAACCTTAAAAATAAAAATCAGAAAATAGGTAGCGAAACCTTAAACCCCTTTTTAAATTTAATGTTATTTCAATAAATTGGAAAATTTACCACCAGAAGAATACTGATACATTATACACACATACATATATACACAATACAATATATTTTTCTTACACATTCATTACAAATACACCCCCTCACAAGTACAGATATTTTTAAAATATTTTTAAGAACCCGACCCTATTACAGGAAACCAAAAACACACACCACACACACACCAAAACACACACACAACCACACACCCCATATATTTATTTATATATATTATTTTATAAATTTTTATTTTATTATATAATATATATATATTAATTAATATATATATATATATATCAAAACAACACTGCATAGCCAGGGCTCGAAAACCCTGCTGTTTCCTGCTCTGGTGGGCAAAAAAATGACGCCCTAATCCACTAGACCGTACGATCCTTAAGGATAGAGCATCCAGCGGAACTAGATGTTGTACTCGCTTTCCAAGGACACACGATGGTGTGGATGACTCTAGGCTAATTCCATTCTAGTCCTTGTTTGGTGTACTAGTTCAACGATCAGTATTTTATATTATTGTGATCATGAACGAGTGGTATTGATCAATATCAACACTGCACTAGCCAAGGACTCGAACCCATGCTGCTTTGGCCTGCCTCATGGTAGGCGAAAACACATGATGCCCTAATCTACTGGACCATATGAACCTTAAGAGTAGCACAACCAGTGGAACTGGATGTTGTACTCGCTACCCAAGGACACACGATGGTGTGGTTGACTCTAGGCTAATTCCATTCTAGTCCCTGTTTCGTGTACTAGTGCAACGAGCAGTAATTTATGTTATTGTGACCACGACCGAGTGGTATTGATCAATATCAACACTGCACTATCCAAGGACTCGAACCCAAGCTGCTCGTTGCACTAGTATATCAAGCAGGAACTGAAATGAAATTAGCCTAGAGTCATCCACACCATCCTGTGTCCTTGGGTAGTGAGTACAACATCCAGTTCCACTGGATGCATTACTCTTAAGGATAGTATGGTCCAGTGGATTAGGTGCAGGGGTGCCACTATCACGATAAGTAACAACACAATAAGCATCCGGGGCCTTATAGCATACAAAAGGGGGGTTACCAATGGACTCCTGGCTGTCTTCAAGAAGGCACTAGACAGGCATCTAAAGTCAGTAACTGACCAGGCGGGCTGTGGTTAGTGTGTCAGGTTGAATGCAGCCAACAGTAACAGCCTAGTTGATCAGACCCTGATCCACAATGAGGCCTGGTCACAGACAAGGCCGTGGGGGCGTTGACCCCCAAAACCCTCTCCAGGTATACCCCAGGTGTTCGTTCCTCAGTTCTATATCCCACTTCAGAAATTCCAGTTTTTCCTCTAGGTTCTGTAACCTTGCCTTAGTGGCTTTACCTCGTAACTCCCATTTTTTACTCTTTGTATCCATCATCTGGACCATTTCATTGCAAAACATGTTTAGCTTTTTTCCCACGCTTGTTCCATCATGCTCCTGAGCCTTGTTACCCATTCATTTATAAAGGCACAAAACATACTCAACCCCTTCCAATTTGGATTCAGGAAAAATAAAAGCACTAATGATGCAATCATAAAAATGCTAGATCTGCTTTACACAGCATTGGAAAATAAGGAAAATACACTACGAATTTTTATTGACCTAAGAAAATCTTTTGACTCAGTAGACCACGACATCCTACTCAGCAAACTTGACCATTACGATATAAGAGGCCATGCGCTTGCTTATTTCAAATCTTACCTTACTAATAGGATCAGTATGTCACCATTAAAGGGCACAGCATCAACAACACGGCCACTTGATACTGGGTTTTGCAGGGGGAAATGTCCTTGGTCCCCTGCTCTTCCTCATATTACATCAAATGATCTTTCAAAGGTATCCCAACACCTGAAAACCATTCTCTTTGCTGGGCGACACGACTTTTGTCATCTCTCACCCTAATCTTGCCACCCCCAACACCCTTTTTTAATGAGGAGCTGATCAAAATATCGACTTGGATAACGGGCAATAAACTTACGCTTAACCTGACTTTTATGTTGGTGCAGAGCAGGAGATCGAAAATTTAACTTAAGAGACAACACTTTTTTTTACCAGCATAATGGGGAAAATTTCCCTAGGCTATACCTTGACAAAACCCGAATTTCAGCCCCATATCAAAAAAACCCAAAAAGTATCCAAAAGGGTTTGGGTCCTCTCCAAAATACGATACTATTTGCCACAAAATGCCCCCTAACACATACCCCTCACTTATTTATCCATACCCACGATGCTTTTTGAGCTTTGGGGGTAACTACAGCAACACACCAAAAACCAATAATAACCCCAACAAAAAGCTGAAAGTATAATCAATAAAAACCCATCCCTGGCAACACCCCCCCCCTCATCTTCTAGATCTAAACTTTCTCCTGTTCAGTAATCCCCCACTTCCCAGTGCAACTAATTACAGGACCTTAAATCCCAAAATCAACCTTGACCCAAAAGCTTTCTTGATAGTTGTACAGAACCCACAGGCATAACACCAGACACAAACATCTCTACGACATTCTCCGTGTCCGACTAAACCTTTACAAAAATTCAATGTATGTCAAAGGCCCTAAAATCTGGAACACCCTACCTGAGAACTCTAGAACTGCAGACACATTCATCACCTTCAAAACTACCATTAGAAAACATCTTATCTCCCTGATACATCCTGTCAACTAACTACACGAATACCACCTGGTGGTTCACACTTACACTCACTCACCCATTTGACCATAAACAGAAATATTAATCTCAATCTTAAAATAATGAACCCTGTGATACTCCAATACTGAAACTATGTACTGTGCCAAAACAAAAGCATTCACAATGCTAAACTCACAAACTAGTATTTAGTCACTTAGCCATAATACCAACTTACCTCATAATTTGTAATATTTTAAAATTAAGAATTAAACTAAGTCTGCCCGAAATGCCTAGTCATGCTAGGTGTTCTAGTGGTACACTCTGTAATCATTATTTTACTACATGTAAACCACACAATAACCAAATTCTGTAAACTCAGCATTGTAATCCTTATAGAGAATAAACTTTGAATTAAATTGAATTGAATTCCTTATCATACAACTCGTCTTAGGGGTGTGTGTATTTGTGTGTGCCTTTGCTCACCTAGTTGTACTCACATAGTTGTGGCTGCAGGGGTCGAGTCATAACTCTTGGACCCGCCTCTTCACTGGCCATTAATAGGTCACTCTTCTTGCTCTATGAGCTTTATCATACCTCTTCTTAAAGCTAAGTATGAATCATGCCTCTGCTACATCACTTCCCAGACTATTGCACTTCCTGACAACTCTGCGATGGAAGAAATGCTTCCTAACGTCCCTGTGATTCATCTGAGTCTTCAGTTTCCAACTGTGTTCCATCTCTGGAACATTCTGTCTCTACCTTCGCGATTCCTGTTAGCATATTATATGTAGTTATTATATCCTCCATCTGTTGTCCTGTTCTTCAGTGCCATCAGGTCGATTTCCCTAAACCTCTCATCGTATGACATGCCCCTTAGCTCCGGGACTAGTTTTGTTGTAAACCTTTCACGTTCTCTAGCTTCCTAACGTGCTTAGATAGGTGTGGATTCTAAACTGATGCCAGATACTCCAATAGAGGCCTAATGTACAGGGTGAACAGCGTTCTGAAAGATTCCTTATTGAGATGTCGGAATGCTGTTCATAGGTTTGCTAGGAGCCCGTATACTGCAGCAGTTATTTGGTTGATGTGCGCCTCAGATGTGCCCAGTGTTAACTCGCCCCAAGATCCTTTTCTTGAGTGGAGGTTTGTAGTCTCTGGTCCGCTAGACTGTATCCCATCTGCAGTTTTCTCTGCACTTTCCCAATCTTCCTGACTTTGCACTTGGTGGGGTTGAGCTCCAGGAGCCCAGATTTCCTGGACCAGGCTGCAGCCTGCCCAGATCCCTTTGTAGTTCCTGCCTGGTCCTTGTCCGATTGAATTCTTCCTGCATGCTACTTCACATCATCTGCAAACTGAGGACACTTCTGAGTCTGGTATAAACCTTGGTGTAATAAATACGCGACAAGTTGGTTTAGAATGACACGTAAGCACACATTATAGACATAATATATTAGAAAACGTTTCGGTGCCTGGACCTTGATCACTTCTCATATACCTATGTTATGGTATGTATATATGTTCGCCAAGACCATAGTCCTTGCACGGGTCCGCAATCTTGCATGACCGTCTCTGCTCCCGATGGATAAAGGTTCTCCGACAATGATGCGACCAAGCTCGCTCAAGCGCCCCTCTGGTCAGGTGTCAACTGTGCATCTCATAAGCGACACCATATGTAACTATGGACAATACTAGGAGGAGGATATGGCATTATTACAGGTATCAGCTAGTTCTGGTTCGTTGACCTGCCGATTGTACACTAGTGTGGCCGCAGTCATCTCTGGTCCTCTTCGGGAAGGCATATCAGCCTCCTAGTTGCCTGACGGAGTGTCTCATTAGCTTCGCACTCTTAGAAGATAGTGGTTAGGGGGTCCGCTGACAACGTGCTGACAGTAACTGCACATCTCCTTCCTCACCTTGATCTACCATCCTCATTGGCTGTGGGACAGCCCCAAAACGAAGGCCTGATGGATGGCGGTACACTGCGCTCTTGACCAGCTTCTGTCATATGGAGGGGTTCTCCCGGGATCGCTGCTTCGTACCACTGTTGAGGATGGGTATCACCTAAGTGACCTCCTCCCATAAGTTTTCGTGGCTCTGAGCAGCCACCAGTTGTTCCTGATCGTTAGGCAGATTGGAGCCAGTAATCCCAACTGTGGATATTCTGTTTGCGCTGTTCTGCATCATCTGCCCGCCTTAATTCCGCCGGATGCCAGCGTGGCTGGGGATCCCATTTCCAGATGTCGATCTATTACCCTTAACATCTAAGGGTCTGTCATTATGCCAGGATAAGATGTGATGAGGTGAACATTATCCTGTGGTTGAGGATGGGAGATGGCATTTGAATTGCAGAGGTGGAATCAACATGTATGACAGGTCGGAGCGATGTCTAGGGCATGTTGACAATGCCTTGCATCAATCGCCAACCAGCTCAGGCTTGAAAGTCTGCCGTGGTCAGGGATTTAGCCAGCCTTGTGTGTGACCATTGTGGTACATGCTGCATCTGGCTGCTGCTCTCCTGTCAGGTCGACAGAACCATCTGTGAAATACACTTCACATGTGCCGTCCCTCTGCCAGTTGCGATGCATGTCTCGCATAGATTTCTGTGAGGGTGTCCTTTGACTGCAGCGACACTTAGAGATGGGTAGCTGCATGATGAAACATCGGCTGATCTGGGCGCCAGGAGGTGGTGGATGGTACCCAGCAACAGGAAGGTCACAACTCTGTCTTCTCTTCTCAGCACAGAGCAGCTTGTACAGGCAGCAGCTTCGCCCCTCAGCACAAAACTAACGAATCCAGAGAGAGTCCGTTGAAGAGTGTGGGATCCTTGTGACATGGTTGTTAATATCCGTCTCGTTAGTGTGGAAACTTGCTGACCGGAGGCAGAATCGTGCCAGCATGCAGGCGTTATGTATCTTACGTTGCAGCCAGGAAGGAAGCCGGCCCTCAGATCTAATACATACTGTGTGGTCCAATGGGGCAACTCAATCAGTAGTTCTATCGCCTGGTTTGTACGACCTCCACACCGCTTTGCCTGCTTCTGCGGGAAGAGATGACTAAAGCGGTGCACCAGAGTCAAATGAGCGAGCGAATAGTGCTTGTATATAGTACAAGCGAAGTACATCTTTTCTTGCCCCCTGCATCGTGGTGCCAGTCGGCATGAGCACTCATGGCGTTGAGTCTTGATGTAAACACGTGACCTGACATAACTCGCCTGTTCTCAGAAAGGTCAAGCTTTTTATCAATGTTAGACTTCCCAAGTACAGTTATGATTCCTTGTCCACTAGGTACGACAAGTTCTATATCCTGAATACGTATCTATTCATAGGAATCTGGTCCGTCCTTGAACAACATATGCAAGAGAATTTCTCGGCCAGAGATCTTGAGGCTCTAGGTTCCTGCAAGACTGCGTAATAATTTCAAGAGCTCTCTGAGCCTGTCGTTCTAAATTGCCTTTCCCATTCAATACCTAGTTGCAAGATCATCACATAGCAGAGGAGCAGTGTACCACTAAAAGGGAAGGCTTCACAAGTTCCGCATAAGGATTTTTAAACAGGGTATGACTGAGGCACACCTCCTTGTGTCGTATCCGTATCCAGGTTTTAAGGAAGATTAGAGGCGCCTGAAAGCAACGACAACCGGCCATGGCCTGCCCCTTAAGGTAGGACTCTAACCATGCCATGAGGTGTCTCCTTTGATTCCCTTCCGAGTCTAGTATTGTCCCAGAATGCGTGGGTGCTGGCTACTCAATAACCCTTCTCAAGGTCGAGGAAAACGACAATACAGTTTTATTGTTGCTACACAATCCTGGAGCTTAGTAGAGGGTTATGCACTCCTGCTGTTTCCCACTTCCTTTGTGTAAGCCAAATATGAGATGATTAGAGGGTCCAAGTTACCATAGGAGGCGGTTTTTAACAACCATCCTCTGTCATCATTCTTGTGCTAAGCAGGAGACTGGTCAGCGATATGTGTCTCATATCTGCCTGGTTCCTTGGGCTTTGGAATTTGGGTATCGATTGTATCTTTCTTCAAGACTCTGGTGAGTGTCCTGTCCCTCCACGACTATGTTAATGACTTTAGTATTGAGTCTCCCATCCCCACCTCCAGCCGTACAATCAGGAGTATCAACGTTACACCATCTGATGCCCGGTGCAGTTTCACCTGTGTTCTTAATGGCTACGGTCGGATTTGCAAGTCCGTGAGGTCTACAACAGTCACTATCTTCCGATTCTTCACGAATGGTCAGCTTGTATCGTAGCTGGCGCTGTGGCAGAAAACCGTCCTTTATATATTCCGTGTCCTGTGGTAGCTGAGTGAGGCTCCCTGGAGTGAAAAGCTCCACTAGTTTCTCTTGCTTCCTGGTATGTGTTTCGGGTGTGCTGGTGGCCTCGGCTTGCTCTTTGCCAGTTGCTATTTTGAGCTCGTGCCCCATATCTCAGATAAGGTGAGTGAATGCCCGAATGTTTAGCACCAATCCACATTTCTCATTTTTACCTGTGAGAGAGATTCTGCGGCATGCGTGCTGCACCAATGTCCTCAGAGTATTCCAGTTCTTCTGCCGTAGGGTTTTACGTCTGTATAGCTTTACTAAAAGAGTTGAAGCGGTGGTTCTGCTCCCGCACCCTCGTCGTTGTAGAACCACCAGTTCTCTTGTGAGTGCTTCCTGCGTACATTCTTTGGAATTGCGCACTCTGCTGCCTGATGAGAACAGTGATTACCCCTGTTCAGCCGTCATCAACAGTCTTCACGTATAGATAGGTATATGGACCACTCAGATATTAAGATAATCCTGGAACACCTCCCAGATGGCACTCTATACGTCCTCATCTAGGAGGCAGCACACAGTGACAGGCACTGTTGATGTTGAAGGAGTGTGATCACTGCAAAGTGGTCACAGTACAGGTAGGATTGAGGTTCCCATGTGGCTCCTGCTGCGAGTTCTATGTCTTGACCCGAAGGTTAAGGTCAGCAAGCCACCCAACAGGTGTTGGGGTCTCATTGTTTAAGCAACTTTACCTCTGTGAATATCTTGATGCGGAGACATTGCTATATGTCTGTGGCCCAGCAGCATTGTTGCTGAGTGAGATTGCAGAATCGTGTGATGTTCTTGAAATCTCCACCCACAATAATACACTCAGTGCGTGCTAGTGCGAGAGAGCTCAGGGCAATGTTCGAGGGTGTGTCATGGTTTCTTGTAGAATAGTTATAGATGGTAATTGGGCGCCGCCAGGTATGTGCACAATTGATGGGCCTGTACCTCGAGACATCCGTCCCCACAGTCCACAGGGTAGGCTATAACCTCGTGAGTATAGTATTGGATACAAATACATCAATTGCCTCTGCCGTTGAATGCTCCAGGTCCATGTGCCGAAAATAACTTACCCAGGGCAAAACCGGGTAAGTCTTGGCACATAGTCGGGACAGTCAAGTTTCTTGTAGCATAGACGATGTACAACCCGACCCCGAATTACTGCCCTCCAGCAAGAGTCTGCTGTATGCCCCTCAGGCCCTGAAAGTTCCATTTTAGGACCTGGAGGTGTTTGATTTTAACCGAGTCTTATTCCATCGCAAGGTTGTTTCTCTGAGCTGAAGACTGAGTCCTGCTGCCGGCTCTGAGAATCCTGCAAATTCATGGCATCCGCACTGTCTCCTCTTCGGTCCAGAAAGCACACACCAGGAGAGTATGACCATACTCCGAATAGCGCTCTGTCAGTTCAGTGTAGTTGATTGTGTGTGCAATAAGATCCGTGAACACCTTGATGAGTGCTACGAGAATCCTGCCCTGGTGAGGCCTGCTTAGGAGATGGTGTTTTCCGAAACAGTGGGATATTAGTCTGGGCTGCTGGGTCTGTAGGGACTGCTAGAGGTGTTGGATGTTCTTTTATTGTAATGCACCGTGGTCTGTTATGCTGTTATACCATGTGAGTAGCCGGATCTCTGGTGATGGCGCCATTGAGTCTGCAAAAGCGCCTGTGCCTGGGTAAGGATGCCTCTTGTCGTGCTATGGCCGGTGGGGCTCGTTTAGTGCTAGCCTGCTGATCGCAATTGACCACGATCCCGCTGTTGATGCCTCTGTTCCTCTTGTTTTCTGTTTCTTCTGTATAGAGTATGGGTGCAGGAGGTTCTTGACCTTGATTCCTGGTTGAGGCTTCTAGGGTTGGAATTCCTGGGTACATTGACTTGGTTTACGCTGCTGAGAGATCTGGCCGGTATGGCAGGGTTCTCTGCACCCATCGTTTGATGAACCGTGCGTAGCCTGTTGCCGAGTTTTTGGCGTCTTCCAGACTGTCTTGATTCTGGGGAGCTACTCGGGGCATCGAGGATTCAGGCTATGGTGTTCTGTCCTGCATTTCGGCGTGTGGAGTGAGTGGCGATGCATTTTCCAGCTTGGTGATAGCATTCCTACGTAGGGTGGGATGCTGCTGCGAGACACCGCAGATTACTTGCTGTTCGGACAGAGTGCACCCAGTGTCCATAACGCTGACACTTTGAAACACTTAACTAGGTTCTGCTGTTGCGAAGTACCTGGACATCCGTTACCTGCCCTCCAAGAACGAGGACCATCTTGGGATGGAGCAGTGTCCTACCACATGCCTTAATGATAACCTGTCGTTGGTGCTTGCCTGCCGTTCTTTGTGTCCTTGAACGTTGAAGCTGACACCCGACACTGGGTGAGCTGCTACTGCCCCGATGTGCATAATCCGGCGTTAACGCATCACTACACCTTGGTGATCTTCTGCGAAGTCCAGTTCCTCCATGGTGAATGAGGTCGATCTGTCATCCAATGAACTCTCTTCAAGGTGTATCATCTCCTGGTTTAGAATGATACACTTAAGTGCAAACTCAAAGTAACAGATTTATGTAGAAACTTCCGTCCTTGGGACGTTGATCACTTCTAAGCAAACAGAAGGTAGAAAGACATTATATATAGTGGAGAGGGGAGGGGATGTGGAAGGGCAACGTGACCTGAGAATGTCATAAGAACATAGAATGGAGGAACACTGTAGAAAAGGGCTTTAACACGTCTTCAGTTACCCATCTTTCTTCATCCAAGATTGCAGACACTCAAGGCACAAGCTATCCCACAACAAACCGCCCATGAACAGCCCCCTAAACAGTTCATAGACCCATGTGCGATGTTGCGCACGCGAATACTCGCCGGGCACTTGGGAGTGGGGAGGGGGTGTTCATCAACGTTTCCACCATAAACACATCCTCTATCAAAGACCTTCACTACTAACGCAGCCCCACACCTCTAACTTCTACAGCAGGCGTCTACACTATCCCCTGTGGGTTCTGTCCCAAAATTTGTAGGCGAGACGGCAGGATCTTGCAGTCCGCCTGAAGGATCGAAATGCCTCAAACAGAGACATGTAAGGTACGCCTGTGCCTCCACAGAGACTTCCACGGGCATTTGATGAACTGGAACGAGGCCAACTCGTTTTCACCAAACCAGACCTCGACGCCGACGGTGCCTAGAAGCCTCCTAATCACCGTACCGACCACTATAGAACGCAGCACTGAAACACAAAATTAAAAACATTGGCATCATGACTTAAGCAGCACCAACCCAACAACAAGGAGTCACATGTTTTCATCGTCTACCCTCCTCATCATGGGCAGAGGTTGTTTTGAATAAGGCCCCTGGCCTCGCAGGGGCCAGTAGGCCTTAAACAGTTTTCCCTTTCCATTCTTATGTTCTTATGATTCCTCAGGTCACGTGCATCACATCTCACTCGCCACCTATATATAATTTTCTTTTCTACCTCTGTATCCTCCCCTCCAGTTTCCATATTTTACATATGGTTGTTATGAGATGCCCCAGTTGAACAAACCAAAAGGGGCGCTTACGGCTGCATCGCATCATTGTGGAAACCCTTTCTCCATCGGGAGCCAGAGACGGGTCATCGCAAGATTGGGACCTGTGCCAGACTATGGTTTGGCGAACATTATACAACAACTCTGTATGTTAGAATTGATCAAGGTCCCAGGACCGAACGTTTTCTAATAAATATGTCCATAGTGTTGCTGTATGTCAGCAACAATCCATTGACACCCCAGTTCACGGAGTTCAAACCTTTCAGAAGATAGGCACATGCTTCGCCGAAAGAAGAGGCCACGGTCCCTCAATGAAAAACGGACGGACTCAGATTTGGAAATGGGGGGCGAAATTCTAGCGAAGAAGTTGCAGAAAGAGGAAGATCCGTCACATTGTAGCAGATCTGACAGTCCCAACCTTTGGGAGCCAGCGACAAATAGAAAAGTGCAGAAATAAACACCGAAACCCCACGAAAACCAAGGGGATGGAACACGGGGAACCAAGAAAAAGCCTGTCCGTCCAAGGCAGGAAACAGCTCAACCGACCTGGAAAATTAAAGGTAAGTCTATGGGGACCACAGAACCACTATGGGTTGTTTCATACCTGGAATCACGACAGAACCTGAGTTCAGATATGGTTCAACTGAGGGGAGAACCATATTGACTCCTCCACAAGGAATGTATACCACCTTGAAGGAGTATGGAGCAGATCGCTCATTCACCCGGGAGGAACTGGCTTCTCGGTAAAGTCCAAGGTTAGTGATGCGATAACCCGGATGATGCCCATCGGGGCAGTAGCCAGCTCACCCCAGTGTGGTGTCAGTTCAACGTCTCAAGGCAAAGACGGCGGGCCACCACAAAACCCGACAGTTCCTTCAGATGTGGGACCACTGCCATCCCGCTGGACCTGGGGTTTTAGGGCAGGTACGATGTCAGGACCTTCACAGCGAACCAGTTCGCTGTTCAAGTGCACGTTTAGGACACCTGGTGCACTCTGTCGAAAAAGTAATCTGCGGTGTCTCCAGCCAGCACCACCCAACCGAGGAAGCATCACCAAGCTGAAAAATGCATCGCCACCCACTCCACAAATGCCTGAAACGCAGGCAGAAACACCAGCCTGGAATCCCGATCCCCCCGAGAGCTCGCCAGATTCAGAGTCGGAAGCGCCAAAAACTCGGCAACGGGCTACGACGGATCATAAAAACGATGGGTGCAGAGAACCCTGCCATACCGCAGAATCTCTCAGCAGCTAAAACCAAGTCAATGCCCGGGAATTCCCAACCCTAGAAGCCTCAACCAGGCGCCCAAGGTCAAGGGAACTTCCTGCACCCCTACCTCAACGAAGAAACAGAAACAAGAGGAACAGGAGGCGTCAACAGGGTGCATGGGGTCAATGCGATCAGCAGGCTGCCCCTAAACGAGCCCCCACCGGCCATAGCACGACAAGGCAGGCACTCCTTACCCGGCACAGGCGCTTCGCAGACTAAAACTGGCACCTCACAGCAGATCCCGGCTACTCCCCTGGTTACAGCAACAGACCAGGGTTTGCATACAAAAAGAAATCCAACCCTCAGCCATCCCTAAAAGGGACCACACCCAGCCCAGATAATATCCACTGTTTCGAACCCATCTCCAAAGAAAGGCCCTCACCAGGGAGGATCTCGTAGCACTCATCAAGGTGTTCACGGATCTTATTTGCAACACAATCAACTCCACGGAACAACAGAGCGCTTTCCCGGGCAGAGGGTCAGTACTCTCCTGAGAGTGTGCTTTCTGACCGAAGAGGAGACAGTGGATGCCATGAATTTGCAGGTTTCAGAGCAGGCAGGACTCAGTCTCCAGCTCAGGAAACAACAGCGATGGAATAACCTCTGTACCAAATCACACCCTCAAGGTCCTACAATGGAACATTCAGGGCTTGAGGGGCAAACAGCATCTCTTGCTGGAGGCAGTAATTCGGGATCGGGTTGACATCGTCTTGCTAAAAAGAAACTCTGACTGTCCCGACTATGTGCCCCAAGACTACCGGTTTTGCTGGGTATTTCGGCACATGGACCCGGGCATTCACGCAGAGGCACAGCTGTATTTGTATCCAATACAATACCTCACGAGGTTAAGCCAACCCTGTGGACTGTGGGGAGGATGTCGAGGTACAGGCCAATCCTTGTGCACATACCTGGGGCGCCCTTTACCATCTATAACATCTACAAGAACCCAAGACACACCCTCGACTTGCAGACTCCTCGCACTAGCACGCACTAGTGTATTTATTGTGGGTGGAGATTTCAACGCACATCACCCTATTCTGCACTCTCACTCAGCAACCAATGCTGCTGGCAGACATAGCAATGCTCCTACACGATATTCCAGGGGTAAAGTTGCTAAACAATGGAGACCCCACACACCTGTTGGGTGGCTGCCTCGACCTTACCTTCGGGTCAAAAACAACTCGCAGCGGGAAAGCCACAGGGGAAACTCATCCTAACCTTGTCAGTGACCACTTTGCAGTGATCACCACCTTTAACATCAACAGGCCTCCCATAGTTGTGCTGCCTCCTAGATGGGACGTAAAGAGGGCCAAATGGAAGGTGTTCCAGGAATATCTTCATTACTGGTGGTCCACATACTCTCTATCTGAAGACTGTGATACGGCTGAAACAGGAAACTAATCACTGTTCTCATCCAGGCAGCAGAAATGCGCAATTCCAAAGAAGTCCGCAGGACGCACTCACAAGAGACTGGAGGTTCTATAACGATGAGGTGCGGGAGCACAACCTCATTAACTCTTTTAGGAAGCTTTACAGGCGTAACCCTACGGCCTAGAACAGGAATACTCTGAGAGCCATTGTGCAGCATGCCCGCAGAATCTCTCTCAAAAGTAAAACTGAGAAAAGGCTGGAGTGTTGCTCAACATTCGGGCATCACACCACTTTTCTGAGATATGGGGCAAGCTCAACATCGCAACTGGCAAAAGCAAGCCGAGGACACCAGCACACCCGAAACCATCCCAGGAACCTGAGAAACTAGTGGAGCTCTTCACTTCCAGGGGTGCCTCCACTCAGCTCCTACAGGACATCCGGAATATACAGACGAATCTTCTGCCCACAGCGCCAGCTAACGATAAAGCTGCATGTGAGTCGGAAGATGTGACTGATGTAGACCTCAGGATTGGAACTACGACGTGCCATTAAGAACCCCAGGTGACACTGCCCCGGGGATCGATGGTGTGACGTACTCCATGATTGCACGGGCTGGCAGAGTGGATGGGAGGCCATACTAGACGTCATTAACAAGTCGTGGGGGGCCAGGACACTTACAGCAGCTTGGAAGAAAGCTACAAAACGTACCAATTCCAAAGCCAAAGGACCCAGGCAGTATGAGACCCATATCGCTGACCAGCTGCTTAGCCAAGACTGCTGAGAGGATGGTGTTTTAAACCCCCTCCTATGGAAACTTGGACCCTCTCATCATCACATATTTGGCTTCACCAAAGGAGTGGGAACAGCAGAGTACATAACCACTCTACTAAGCCAGATTGCTGATAGCAACAAAAACCTAGTATCGTCGTCTACCTCGACCTTGAGAAGGCATTTGAGCTAGCCAGCCCCACAGCAATTCTGGCAATACTAAACTCGGAAGGGAATCAAAGGACGCCTCTGGCCTGGATAGAGTCCTACCTTAGGGGGAGGCAGGCCTGTGTCAGCTTTCAGGGACACTACTCTTCATTTAAAACCCTGGAAAACGGTTCGCCACAAGGGGGGTGTGCTCAGTCCTACCCTGTTTAACATCCTTATGCAGGAACTTGTGAGCCTTCCCTTTCATAGTGACACAGCTCCTCAGCTATGCGATGATCTTGCACTAGTAGTGAATGGGAAAGGCAATTTAGAACGACAGGCTCAGAGAGCTTTGGACCTAATTACGCGTCTTGCAAGGAACTAGGCCTCAAGATCTCGGCCGAGAAATCTCTTGCAATGTGTTCAAGGGACCAATCCTATGAATAGATTACGTATTCAGGATATAGAACTTGGTGGACAGGCCCCCTACCTGTACTTGGGGAAACTACATTGATAAAAAGCGACCTTTCAGAAAAAGGCCGAGTATGTCAGGTCCGTGCTCTACTCAGAACTCAACGCCCTGAGAGCCATGACGAGGCCCGTAAAGGGGCAAGCAAAGATGTACTTCCTTTTTAAATATATACAAGCAATACGCTCGCTCATTGACTACAGTGCACCGGCTTTAGCTCATCTCTTCCCGCAGAGCAGGCAAGGGTGGAGGTCGTACAAAACCAGGCGATAAGAACTATGCTTGGTGCCCCCATCTGGACCAACACAGTATGTCCAGATCTGAGGCCCGGCTTCCTTCCTTGGCTGACAGAGAAAAATACATAAACGCCTGCAAAGTGGCCATGATTCTGCACCGGCAGCAAGGTACCCCACTAAGGGACGGAATTAACAACCATGTCACAAAATCCCACACTCTTCACGGACTACTCCGGATTCGTTCGTTTTGTGCTGCTGGGCGGAAGTGCTGCCTGTACAGCTGCTCTGTGAGAAGAGTTGTGACCTTTCCCGTTGCTGGGTACCATCCACCACCTCCCTGGCGCCAGATCCAGCCGATGTTTTCATCAAAGCAGCTGCCCATCTCTAAGTGTCTCTGCAGTCAAGACACCCTCAGCAATCATACTGAAGGGCAAGCATGGCACTGGCAGAGGGAGGCACATGTGCGTGTATTTCACAGATGTTTTGTCGACCTGATAGGAAGAGAGCAGCAGCTGGACTGTACCACAATGGTCACACACAAGGCTGGCGACTCCCTGACCACTGCACGATCCTTCAAGCTGAGCTGGTGGCGATTGAGCCCGGCATTGTCACAGCCCTACGACATCGACTCCGACCTGTCTACATGTTTGATTCCCTCTGCAATCAATGCCCTCTCCCATCCTCAACCACAGGATAATGTTCACCTCATCACATCGATCCTGAGCATAATGACAGCCTTAGAAGTTCAGGGTAATAGATCGACATTGAATTGGATCCCCAGCCATGCTGGCATCCGGGGAATGAGGCGGCAGATGATGCAGCCAAGGCAGCAACAGACTATCCCATGTTGGGATTACTGTCCCAATCAGCCTACGACAGACCAAATTGGTGGCTGCCAGAGCCACGAAACTTATGGGGGAGGCTTAGGTGATACCCCATCTCAAAAGTGGTACCGAGCAGCGACTCAGGGAGAACCCCCTCCATATTAGAAGCTGGTCCAGAGCGCAGTGTACCGCCCTCCATCGGCTTCGTTTGGGCTTTCCCACAGCCAAGAGGATGGTAGACAAGGTGAGGAGGAGATGTGCCAGTACGTCAGCACGTTGTCCAGCGGCCCCTAACACACTATCTTCTAGGGGTGCGAAGCTACTGAGACACTCCGCAGGCCCAAATAGGGTGGGTATTCCCTCCCGAAGAGGACCCAGAGATGACTGCGGCCATACTAGTGTATCATGGGGGCAACGAACCAGACAAGCTGTTTTTCCGTAATAATGACATATCCTCCTCCTCGCTAGTGTCCATAGTTAATATGGTGTCGCTTATGAGATGCACCAGTTGAACTGACCAAGGGGCGCTTGAGCGGCATGCGTCGCATCTTTTGTGGAAACCTTTCTCCATCGGAGCCAGAGACGGGTCATCGCAAGATTGGGACCCGTGCCAGGACTATGGTCTTGGCGAACATTATACATACATACTCTGTATGTTAGAAGTGATCAAGGTCCCAGGACCGAAACGTTTTTAATAAATATGTCATGTGTTTGCTTATGTGTCTTTCTAAACCAACTTCTGAGTCTATTCCCTCCGTCATGTCATTGCATGCTAGTGGCCTTCTTTGGAATTGTTGTTTTATAATATGTAAACTACCAACTGTAATTTTACAGAGAGGTAAACGTTTCAGTTTCAGTTTCAAATACCAGAAACAGCAACGATCCTAGGACTGGTCCTTGTGAAACCCTGCTCGTCACACGCTCCCACTCTGATAACCGCGTCATTTTACCATGACTCTGTTGTCTTCCTGACAGGAAATTCCCTGATCCATTGCCGTCCCTTTCCCCTGTTGTCCCTGCCTGGTCCTCCAGCTTTTGCACTAATCTCTTTTGTGGAAGTGTGTCAAATATTCTCTTATAGTCCAAGAAAACACAATCTACCTACCCCTCTCTCTAATGTCTTACTCTCACCCTGTCAGAATTTTAGTAGTTTTTGCTACAGGATTTCCTGTCCTTGAAACTGTGCTTGCTGTTGCTGAAAACCTCATTCCTTTCTAGGGGGCTCCACCACTCTTCTCATGATAATCTTCTCCATGACTTTGCATACTGGACATGTCATTTGACACTGGTCTTTAGTTAATGCTTCATGTCTGTCTACTTTTTTTTTTTAAAATTTGGGGGCTACATTTGTTGTCCTCCATAACCTCAGGTAGTCGCCCTGTTTTTTATAGAAGTGTTAAAGACTGTTGCTAGTGTTACACATAGTGCCTCTGCTACCTTTTTAAAGGGGCCCCCCTGGAGAGATTTATTTGACCCCAACGACTTTGAGGTATCTAGCTCGCTTTGCAGTCTCTTCATTCTTCACTTCAACAGTTGATGGTGTACCCTACGTCTCTGTCTTTTTGGAGTCTCTTCTGTCTCCTCTGTGAACATTTCTTTGGATCTCATGTTGAGGTCATCACATACTTCACAGTCGTTTCTTTGGATCTCGCCTCCTTCCTTCCTAAGCTTGTTATCTGGTCCATGACTGTTGTTTCCTCCTGATGTGGCGTTACAACAGCTTCAGGTCAGATTTGGCTTTCACAGCTGTTATTTTCGTATTGTTGTTGGGCCTCCCTTCTTACCTGTGCATATTCATTTCTAGCTCTGAGACTGCTCTCCTTATTCCCCCTGGGTCCTTTGCCTTCCATACTTCTTCCATTCTCTAGCACACTTGTTTCAGGCCTCTCTACACCTTTGGGTGAACCAAGGGCTCCTCCGGGCTTTCTCATTAATTCTGTTACCCTTGGGTACAAACCTCTCTTCAGCTTCCTTGCATATTGTTATCACATATTCCATCATCTAGTTTACTGGCTTCCTTGCCAGTTCTCTGTCCTACTGAACCAGTGAAATGAAGTCCCCTATCCTGTAGTCTTCTTTCTTGTAGTTTGGCTTCATTTGTCCTGCCTTCTAACTTGTAACTCTACTATGTGTTCGAATCTCAGAACCACGTGCTCATTGGCCTTGAGGGGTCTTTCATATATGATGTCCTCAATATCTGCACTACTCAACGTGATTACTGGGTCCAGCCTTGCTGGGTCATCCTCTCCTTTCTCTTTGGTAGTCTCCCTTACGTGTTGGTGCATGAGGTTTTTCCATTACCACCTCCAACATCTTGGACCTCCAAGTTTCGGGCCCCCATGCGCTCCGGTTCTCCCTGTCGATTTCCTTGTGATTGAAGTCACTCATAATCAGCAGCTTTGCTCTGCTCACATGAGCCCTTCTGGCCCCTTCAGCCAGTGTGTCAACCATCGCTCTGTTACTTTCATCATATTATTTCCTTGGCCTCCTGGTGTTCTGTGGTGGGTTATACACCCACTTTTAATTACTCCCCAAACTTAAGTTTTCGTATTATGAAGTATTTTACTTCTCGTCTATCTCCTCTCTCCAGCTCATCAAAATCCCCATTGATTGTTGGTGGGGCATTGCCACGCCATACCGCTTCTGTTTCCTCTGTCTTTCCTTAGGATCTGATATCCCATTGGAAAGATGGCATCTATTTGCATTTCTGTGAGCTTGGTTTCTGTGAGAGCTTTTGATGTCCAGTGATGCCTCCTTGACTCTTTCTTGCCACTCCTCCCACTTATTCATTATTCCATCAGTGTTGGTGTACCATACCTTCAGTTTCCATTCCAGCACTGTGTTCTGGAGGGTCTGTGAGGGGGGGGACATGGCAGTGGGCCTGTGGAATTCAACAGCGGAGGGGGAACTGTAAATGTTAATTGTGGTTTCTGTTCGGATAGTTTGTTTGGTAGTGGGTTTTCTGGAGGTGGTTCCGTGTATGCTGCGCTTGTTGCTGTGCCGTGCTCTGTTTGTCCTCTGCTGACTCTGTTTTCTCTCTTCCTAGCCCCTTTCATTTCTGTGTCCTCTCTCTCAGCTGCTGTAATTTCTGTTTTTTTTCTGCCTCAGTCTAGGGAAAACCCTCTTTTCTATTAATGATTCTTTCAGCCTTTTTATCTCTTGCAGGATCCTGTTCTGCACCATTTCTGTCATGAAAATCAGTTTTAGTGACTGATTTCTTTCCTTCAAGTAACTCCCAGTTCTCTGAAAATTTACTATCTCAGTCATGTCCTCCTCGCCTATTTTCTTTAAAGATGGGCTCAATCTCCTGTTTTTCTTCCTGTTGTCTTTCATTGTGTGTCCTCCCCTTGCTCTCCTGAAGGTCATGAATAAGCACTGACTTCTCCCTCTCCTCCTCCCATTTCTTTTCCCACTGTGTCTCTGGATCCCATTTGTATATAGCCATTGTTTCCCTTATTTTTTCCTGTATCTCTTGGTGGCATAGTCGTGCTTTTGCATTGGGGTCTATCCCCCTCTCCACCTTCTCCACCCCCCATACCACTGTCCCTACTCCAAAGATCTCTCCCTTCATTTCTCGGCCCTGCTTGGGGTAATGGTAGGGCCTTAGCATAAGTAATGTATCTTTTCTTTCCACTGGGCCCCTCGTTCAGTAGAGGTATACCTGCTTCATATGCTACGTCTCCTCTGGGCAATAACCCTGTGACCTGCTTCAGCTGATTTTTTCTCATATTCTAGGGTTTGTATCTTGGCTTTTTGTGGCTTCGGCTTGTGACTCCCATTTCTTCTTCTTCACCTCCATTTCCCCTTCCCCCATTTTACAGAAAGCTCACCTAGTTTGCTCTCCCATCCTTGTTTTCCCTCCTTTTACATTCCTGTTCCATCTATTTTTCTTTCGATAACCATCTTCCTCTGATCCAGGTTAGCCTTTGACTTCCCTTTTTAGTGTGTACTCACCTATTTTTACTCACCTACTTGTGGTTGCAGGGTCGAGTCATTGTTCCTGGTCCTACCTCTTCACTGATTGCTACTAGGGCCTCTCTCTCCCTGCTCCATGAGTTTATCAAACATTGTTTTAAAACTTTGTGTGGATCCTGCCTCCTCAACGTTAATTTCTAGGCTATTTCACTTCCTGACAACTCTAAGACTGAAGAAATACTTCCTAACATCCCTTTGACTCATTGGAGTCTTCAACTTTCAATTGTGACCCTTTGTTTCTGGGTCCCTTCTCTGGAACATCTTGCTTTTGTCCTCTTGTCAATTCCTCATGTCGTTTATCATTCTCCCCCGACCTTCCTGTCCGCCAGTGTCGTCAGGCCGGTTCCCCATAAACTTTTTTTCGCAGGGACAATCTCCTTAGCTCTGGAACGAGGCATGTTCTATCCTCTGCACTTGCTTAATCCTTTTGAGAGAGCATTGGTGCAGAGAGTGGGTCAGTAAGGAGTGGGCAGTGTGGGGTAGAGTGGGCTGTGGGGTAGGAGAGTGGACAGTGTTGTAGATGGGTTAGGTGATAGTGTGCGCTCTTTGTGGTAGTGTAGCAAGTTGGGGAAGGAAAAGAATAAGGAAGAAAGAAGAAAAAGGTGGCAGTGGGGTGAGGCTAGGCAGTGTATGCAGAAAGTTAACAGTGGATTAGAAAGTGGGGGCAGTGGGCTTAGAGAGTGGGCAGTAGGTAAAGAGTGGGCAGTGGGGTAGAGTATGCAATGGGTTAGTGAATGGGCGGTGTGGTACAGTACGGGCAGCAGGGTAGGAACGTGGGCACTGGTGTGTAAAGTGGACAGAGTGAGGTTGAAAGGCAGTGTAGTAGACATGTGGTTAGTGTAGTGTACAATGGACAGTGTAGAATGTACAAGGGTTTGTTACTGTGTATGGCAGTGTGGTGTGGAGTGCGCAGTTGTAGGGTCAGTGGACAGTGGACAGTGTAGTGTGGCATGGGCAGTGGGGCAAGTTGGTAGAGGGGTATGAGTTGCACATCTGGTGAGATGGGCAATGAAATGTAGAAATGGGCAGTAGGGTAAATACAGTGGGCAGTGGGGTAGAGGTGGGCAGTGAGATTGAGTTGGGCATGTAGTTGATGGTGGGGCAGTTAGTAGGAAAATGGGCAGATGGGGAAGGTTTAGTAGGTGGGATTAGTGTGGCAGTTTTGTGTAGAGAGGAAGCAGTGGAGTAGAGTCGTGAACAGAAAAGGGCAGATGTATTGTGTGCAGTGGGAAGAGTAGGCAGTGGGGGCGTTAGAGAGTGTGCAGTGTATTATAGAGAGGGACAGTGTGATGCAGAGTGGGTTGTGGGTGTAGAGGGGGCAAGTAGGGTGCAGAGTGGTTGAGGGGTGTAGAGTGGGCTGTGGGTATAGAGGGGGGCAGTGAGGTGTAGAAGTGGGCAGTGAGAAAGAGTGGGCGTGGGTAGAATGGGGCAATGGTGTGGGTACTTTATATGTGACTTTGTCAACTGGTCCAAGTCGGACCGAAAAAGTCGTCGTTACGCTTCTCGCTTTTATGTGCGGGATTATTTGTGTATTTGTAAAGAAGTCTCCCTCTAAGGCTATCAGTGTCCCAAGGGATGTGGAAGGTGATTGTCTCCATCGTAGACTATCAGTGGTCAAACAGGCAATGGAAGGTGTTGTCTCCTCAGAGGTATCAAGGTTGTCCCATGGGTTGGTGTAAGGTTTTGTCTTCCCTCGATAGACTATCCAGGTTCCAGGGCTGTGGAAAGGTGATGTCTACCTCGTAAGGCAATCAGTGTTCCAACAGGGCTGTGGAGAGTGATGTCTCCCTCGTAAGCTATCAGTTTCCCACGGGGCTGTGGAAGGTGGTTGTTCTCCCGTCATAAAAATATCAGTGTCGCACAGGAGTGTGGAAGATGAGTTCCCTCGTGTC
Organism: Cherax quadricarinatus; assembly: GCF_026875155.1. Taxonomy (NCBI): domain Eukaryota; kingdom Metazoa; phylum Arthropoda; class Malacostraca; order Decapoda; family Parastacidae; genus Cherax; species Cherax quadricarinatus. Next base: position 24,078,912 of record NC_069464.1, on the reverse strand, counting down.
CCAGGTGTTGTCTCCCTGTAAGCTATCACTGTCCCAAGGTGTGAGAGGTGATGTCTCCTCGTAGGCCTTTCAGTGTCCAACAGGGCCTGTTGAGGTGATGTCTCCCTCATAAAGCTATCTGTGTCAAATGGGGCTGTAGAAGGCGATGTCTTCCTACGGTAGATATCAGTGTCCCACAGGGCTGTGGTAGATGATGTCTCCCTCATAGGCTATAATGTCCACGGGGCAGTGGAAGGTGTTGTCTCCCTTGTAGGCTGTCAGTGTCCCAAGGGGCTGTGGAGAAGGTGATCATCTCCTTTGATAATATGAGTGTCCCACAGGGCGGGAAGGTGATATATCCTCGTAGGCTATCAGTGTCCCACAGGGCTGTGGGAAGGTGATGTCTCCTTGGAGTCTATTCAGGGTCCAACGGGATGTGGAAGGTGATTTCTCCCTCGTAGGCTATTAGTACTTTGTACCACAGGGCTGATGGAAGGGTGTTGTTTCCCTCGTAGGTATCAGTTTGGCCATGGGGCTGTGGTAGGGGATGCTCCTCCATAGGATATAATGTCCCACGGGGCTGGGAGTGGAGGTGATGGTCTCCCTTGTGGCTTGTCAGTTTGTCCCAAGGGGGGCTGTGGAAGGTGATGTCTCCTTTGTAGACTATCAGTCGGTCCCACAGGGCTTGTGGATGGTGTGATTTCTCATCGTAGGCTCTATCAGTGTCCCACGGGTGCTCGGTGGAGAGGTGATGTTTCTACCTCGTAGGCTATCAGTTCCCATGGGGCTGTGGAAGGGGATGTCTCCCTTGTAGGCTATGCAGTGTCCAACGGGGTAGAGGAAGGTGATGTCTCTATCGTTGGCTATTGGAGTGTCCCACAGGAACTGAGGAAGGTGATGTCTCCCTCGTTGGTATCAGTGTCACACGGTGGCTGTTGAACGGTGATGTCTCCTTTGTTGATCTATCACTGTCCCACGGGGCTGTGCAAAGTGACGTCTCCCTCGTAGAGTATCAGTGTCCACCGGTGGCTGTGGAAGGTGATGATTGCCTCCCTCGTGCCTTTCAGTGTCCTCGGGGCTGTGGAAGGTGATGTTAACAAGGTCGACACTATTAAGGATTATATATTTCACTATTTACATGTTTATTACCTGGAACATCATGGGTTGTGAATATACCCTGGTTGTGGCATTGGTCCGCATGCAACGGCATTTTTAATGAGGTTTTTATGTTACATCTCCTTTATAGCTTTTCTGCTGACAGTGGAATGGTTAAAGTGAGGGTAGGATATTACTCACCTGGTTGCATGTATCGGACCAAACTGTTGTGACGCAGCACACCACTGTGGTTTTGATTGACGAGGTGAGAGGTGATAACGCTCTTCGCCACGTTTCATGTCTCTTGCTTAACGCACGTCGCTGACGAACTATCACTTATTGTTTGTAAAACATTCACGGCAGGAAAGATTGACATTCTTTCCTGGAGATTGTCGGTTGCACGACTCGGGGGGAAACAAGCACACGGGAAGGACATGAACGCTTCTATGGTTCAACACAAGGTGGCACTGGTGCCCCCGCTACTGGACACCGTCTTATTCGTCACATATTCACTGTCCAAAACAAACTGCAATCTGCCCTACAGCCTCTAAACCCTTCTTCTCAAAGGAGCTTCTGTGGACGTATAGTTTACAGCGGGGGGGGAACCGTTTTTGGGTTCCAGTCTTATGGACATGATTTACAATCCATGGATTGCCGCGTGAGTTCTAGGAGTGGGCTGGAGGTAATAATGCCCCTACTAAATGATCAAGGTAGAGGTAAATTATCTACGAATTTTTAAATATTCTCGGGAAAAACAGCAGTTCCTTCAGACTTACACAGGGGTGTACCAATCCAGCAGATGTCTCATAAGCAAGAGAAAGTAGTCTCGTGTGCAGGCTAAGTATCTGATCTATGTTCATTTGCAGTCTTGCTTTATAATCGAACACATTCTGAGCTGATGTTTTAGGGTACATAATTTCAATCTTCTTCTCCAGTTGTTGGAAAAAGAGAAGGGATATCGCCCATATTCCTATTGATTGGAGAATATTCTCCACGTGGAGTACAGTATGCAGGGGAGAGTAGAGTTGGCATACGATTGAGAGTGGGCATTAGGGATGTATAGGGTAGTGGTGTTAGAATGGCATTGGGGTACTGTGGATGAATTTTCTCAGAAAGGAGAGGTTATGGCTCCCTTCATTCCTTTCACTCTGATGGGAACCCTCTCAAAAAGGGTACATGACATTAGGGTTCTTGATCAACTGTTTTTTTGAAAGCGAAGATGCAAGCTAGCACGCTGCTGTACCAGCGGGAAGTCATGTAGCCCCTTCTTCCATCACTTGGTCTTGTAATATGAGGTGCTCTAAAGAAAGGGACGGAAAATGACTCTCCTACCTGTAGCAGGAATATTTAAGGAAAAACCTGCCATCACTTTTTTTCAAGTTGAAAAGCTATTGTAAACACTGGATAAGTCTTAAGTCTAGGAAATCTATCAATGTAATAAATTCTGTTTGGGCAGTGTACAAGCTAGGAGGGAAAATTATGCTTTAGTCCGCGATTTTGGGGTCATAAACCCAAGGCAAAGCCCACTTCATGGGCAGATTGCTTCAAGGTGTGGACCAGAGGATTGTGCTCTCACTCGAAAAGAACAGACAAAAGGACACTAGTGATTCATGCAAGTTGGTGCTTAGTCCAGCCATCTAACGAGGGGTATTCAATGCGTCCATCCTTACGTGTTGTGCCAGAGATGTGGATAGATGGCTAATGTGGTTCCCTATATTCAAATCAGGGGTTAAGTCCACTCCTTCAAATTACGGGCCAAGAAGCCTGACCTCTCATAGTGGGCAAGTTTTTAGAATCAATTATAGCAGAAATTATCAGAAGTCACCTTGAAGAGCATTAACTTGATAAATGAATCTCAAGCGTGGATTCACGAGAGGGTCGTTCCTGCTGGATCATACTGACTGACGTTATCTTCTCAATAGAACATTTGAAGGCAGAGTTGACATTGATAAGGAATATGATATAGTTTATTTGGATTTTAGTTAAAAGCCTTCAATAGATACCTCACAAGAGTATATTAAGAAAAGTGGAGCTCATGGTATAGGAGGTAAGTTTAGCATGGTGGTGACGTTGTACTTTGCTTTGTGAAGACCTGTTTGTGTGCTCTCTGTGAAAATTCTGAACCAGGATTGCCCTCTCTTGAGCAAACTTTTACCAGCAGCTGAGAGAAGAGCTCAGAGTTGCTACGCTGGAGACTACACGATTATCGGAGGAGATCAAGAGGATTCGTAGAGTAATCCTCCTTGTTGTGGAGTCCCCAGGTTAAGAGGGCAGATATGGTCATATGACGCGAGGCAACTTGGAACCAAGCTGAAGTTCAAGAAAACGGATTGGAGAGGCATAAACAACGAGGTAAACTGAAGACTACGTGAAACTTCCAAAACCTATTCTCGTGCTCATGACGATTGTGAGTGTTCTACTGGCAATGCCACACGAGTACAAGGAAGCCTACTGGCAGACGTGAGTGAGACATCCCTAGAAAACCCCAAGGAGACCATGCCCCGGAGAACGTCTTGTCCGAATTCCACAAGTGGGTAATGCTAACCTGATGAATGTGAGTCGACTACTGGGAGCATCACGAAGGGACGAAGCCAAGGAAGGTAAAAAACATTGTTGTTGTTCGGGGTAGCCCAAAGTTAGGTACATGGATGGGCATTCTGCTTGAAGGTTAGGAGTAGGAGGGCCAAAGAGTGTGTTTTTCCTGGGGCTGGGATGGAGGATAATGGTAGCCATCTGGGATGATATCATGAGGATATGGGAGCAATCCTATTATCTGTCTCAATGCTGGAGGCAACGATGTTGGCAGACGTTAGGAGTGAGGACCTGATTACGCAGGGTATAAACTCAGCAATAGAGATAAATTAGGAGGAAAGGGTGGGAGGAGGAATCATGTCATATGTGGCTTGTTTGCCAAGGAGAGAGGAGTTGGAAATGAATGGTTCGTCCAGAGCAATTGTGTCCCAATTGGCTGCTGGACAAATCTGTATGAAAAATGCAGTAACATTCTTGACAAACTGGGACCTTTCTATGGAAAGGAAATGTCATGTATGCCAGGGAGGATGGGTTCACTTGTTCACTTTTCTAGGTGTGGGCTGGGAAGAGTATGGCCAACGCAGTGGAGGAGGGGTTGAGGGTCTTTTAAACTAGGAATTGTTAGTTGTCCGGGTTTTGGCGGGAAAACTGTGAAGTCACAGGGGTAGTAATATGAGTACTAGGGAGAAATAGTAATAGGCACAAAAGCGAGGTGGATATTGGAAAGCAGTGGCACTAATTGACAAGGACAATAATAGGTTTATTGAAATAACAGAATGGAGCTAGGAAGGGGTAAAGAAGAACGGAGGGTCTTAAATATTTATACACAAAAATAGTCGCAGTGCTAGGTATAAGATAGACGAGTTGAAGACTAGTTGCTAGGCAGGAAACTGATATATTTGCCATTACTGAGACGTGGTTTAATTCAAAAAGTGGGGACATTGCCTCCAGAATGTCTATTCGGGTTGTAAATTGTTTCCAAGTAGATAGATGTGTAGGGGAAGGGGGGTGGTGTGGCATTGTGTGTACGAGATCGCTTGAACTGGTTGCATTTAAAAACGGGTATTAAGTCTGAAAGTTATCACATACAGAGTTATTTGGATAGAATTTTCAGTGGGGCAATGAAAAATAATTTTAGGTGTGATATACCGTCCCCAATTTAGATAGGGACAGGGGTGTTACTATGGAAGAAATTTTAGGGCCACAAGGCACGATTAGTCATATTGATTGGAATTTCTTGACTGGGAATTTAGAATCATACGACTCATAGAATAGTTCAGGGATTGTTTTTTGAAGCCAGTTTGTGCAGAACCTACAAGGGATAATAACCTGCTTGACTTTGTTCTGGCAAACAATGAATCCTTGTTAATAATTTTAGAAATTTCAGAGGAACTGGGTGCTAGCGACCACAAATCAATTACTTTAGCATTGGATTGGAAGGTATGATTGTAGGGATAACTCAGGAACAGTCCTCGATTTTCGCTTAACAGATTACGATGGGCTTAGGAACACTTATCAATCTGTTGACTGGGGGTAACGAAGAGAGCTATAATATGACAGTTTCCTGAAACACTATACATGCTGCTCGAAGAAGTTTATTCCTGTATAAAGAAATTAGATAAGTAGAAAATGGGACCCAAAATGGATGAATAATAGGCCTAAAATATCTACTAGGCATAGAAAGGAAATTTATAGGGTATCATAAGAGGCGTGGGTCTCTTATGGAATCAGTATATTGAACATTAAGAGAGACATAAAGGGGGATAAGGAAAAAGCTCAAAGAAGACTATGAAATTAAGTTGCGAGGGATTCTAAAACTATCCCAAAAAAAGTTTTTTCCTGGTATATAGAACAAAAGTCAGAGATAAGATAGGTCCCCTTTAAAATAACTATGGGCATCTTACTGACAAAGAGAATGAAATGTGCTCGATTTAAATAATTATTTTCTCTCGGTTTTTACCAGGAAAGCATAATAATATTCCCGTAATTAATTTTTATAGTGGACCAGTAAAAGATAAAAGTATGTAATTATCACAGTCACTAGTGAAATGGTGGTGAAGCAGTAGGACCGACTGAAGCAAAGTAAGTCGCAGGGTCCTGATTGAGGGTTTTTTCATAGGGTTCTTAAGGAATGCAAAATGAAGTCTGTGAACCATTAACTAATTTTTTAATTTATCTCTTCAATACAGGTGTAGTGTTGATTGTGGAGATGGCTAGTGTTTATTATATTTTAAAAAAGGGGGTCAAGTGTTATCGTCAAATTACCGCCACTAAGCCTGACCTCAATTGTAGGCAAATTTTTATAGAGTCAATTATAGCTCAGAATTTTAAGAAGCCATCTCGATAAGCATAGCTTGATTAATGATACTCAGGCACAGATTCGCAAGAGGCCGGTCTTGTCTAAACTTGTTTTTTTTTTAATTATTAAACTTTCTTCAGTAAAGCTTTTTGAGGCTGTGACCTTCGGTAAAGAATTTAGAATTATTTTACTTAGTTTTTAGTAGGCATTTGACAGAGTTCTGCACAAGACTGTTGAAGAAAGTAGCAGCTCATGACATTGGGGGAAGGGTGCTCTCGTGGTTCGAATCATGGCTCACAGACAGGAAGCAGAGAGTGTCTAATCCGGTTAAATCCGAGTGGGGATCAGTAAACAAGTGGCGGTTTTTGTTTTCCACAGAGATCAGTCTGGGGCCCGTTTGTTGTTTATAATACATATCAATGATATTGTGAAGAAAAGAAATTACTAGTGATATGAGCAAATTCGCCGATTTGACACGAACATAGATTGGATTATTTGATTCAAACGTAGATTTCGAGCGTAACTTCAGGAGGATTTAGACAAACTCTAATCATGGTCAGAAAAGTGGCAGATTGCAGTTCTATGTAGATAAATGCAAGGTTCTGAAGCTCGGGAGTTGTCCATAACCCTGCACTTACAATTTAAATAATGTTAGAAATTAGCCATACTGATTGCGAAAAGGACTTGGGGGTTATGGTAAGCAGCAACCTTAAACCAAAAGACAGCAATGCCTAAGCGTACGTAATAAGGCAATTAGATTACTGGGATTTATATCTAGGAAGTGTAAGCAACACGAAGTCAGAGTTCATACTGCAAGCTTTTATACATCATTTGTAAGGCCTTCACCTAGATTATGAGCTCAATTATGGTCTCCATATTACAGAATGGACATATATTCGGTAGAAAAAACATTCAGGCGTTAGGAGATGACCTAATTTAATACATAGCATTAAGAAATCTTCCTTGGAAAAAAAAAGATTTAAGACTCTTAAGGTTACATTTCACTTGTTAGACGAAGAATGGGGGAGACTGATCGAAGTGTATAAGTGGGAAGATAGGCATTATTAAAGGGGATATTTACAAGTCTTGAGGATATGTCTCTCAAAGAGAGAACCCGCTGTAATGGATTTTAAATTAGATAGTTTATAGATGAATGGTTCAGAGAACCGAAAACATTTTGATAAATTTAGACCCATGTGCAACTCTTGGGAATCGTTATTGAGGGAATACGTTTTCGCCTCACAGTGGACTTCCAGTCCAATACAAAGAGAAGTGATGAATGGTTTGAAAAACCGACAAGTTGAAGATTGAGACACTTATGCGAGCATTGGGAATCTTTATTCAGGAAACGTTTCGCCACACAGTGGCTCATCAGTCCAATAAAAACCGAGGAAGGGCGTAAGGAGAGGAGGAGAATGAGGTAATCAGTCCTCAACCTGGAGTCCATGTGTTCAGTCCATCACATTCTTGTACATTCTACAAGATTGGATGGTCGAACACATCGACTCCAGGGTTTGAGGGATGATTACCTCATTCTCTCCTCTCCTTACGCCTTCCTCTTTGTTGAAGATTGTGACACTTATCAAAACCCAAGCCCCTCCCCTCAATTATTCGTCCTGTCTCTTCTTAAAGCTACCCATGGTCGAAGTTTGAGACATTATGCAGCATTTGGGAATTCTGTATTCAGGAACGTGTCGCCACACAGTGGCTTTCTTCGTCCATTACAAGAGGAAGACACGGTGTGGCGAAACGTTTCTGAATAAAGATTCCAATATGCTGCATAAGTGTCTCAATCTTCAACTTGTCGGTTTTTCAAACTCATCACTGCCTCTTTGTATTGGACTGATGAAGCCAGTGTGTGTCGAAAACGTTTCCTGAAATAAAGATTCCATTTGCTGCAATTATGGGTCTCATCTTCGACCTTGGGTTGTTAAGATGAGACTGGCGAATAATATGAGTGGGAGGGGATGGGTTTGATTGGTTGTCTAGGGGTACCGGGAGTTATTTCTTGAGTAGCTTTAGGTAGATGGTCGTTTTGATAAGGACTGCATCGTATGGTTTGGCCAGTAGGCCTTCTGCAGTTATGCTACATTCTTTTGTTCTTTTGTTCTTATGTTCTTATGGTCAGCTCATCAAACTACCCTATTTTCCAAACCAATATTTTCCTATGTCCTTTCTAAATCTAAATTATTAATTTAAATCTTTACTGCTGGTTCTCTCTGGAGAAGCATATCCTCAAGACCTTGTTTAATATCCCCTTTATCTAATACCTATCTTCCACTTATACACTTCGATCAGGTCTCCTCATTCATCGTTAACAAGTGAATTGTGAAGAAATAAGAAAGGAGGAACTACTGCAGGAGGACTGTGGCCCATTACTAGCATGGTCCTTTACAATTCATTCCCAATAACAAAACGTTTCCCCAACCCAATTTTTCAATGTACTACCCAAGAAATAAGCTCTGAGGTGCAAGTCCCACTCCAAATCAACCCTACCCACTCATGTTACTTGTCCACCTAAATTTGATACTACACAAAGTCCTAGCCTTCATACCCAAACAGGTAGACTGTTCACACTCATCAACTACCCTTATTTCCAAACCAATACTGTCCTATGTCTTTTCTAAATCTAAACTTATCTAATTTAAATCCTATAAGGCACCGGGTCCTGATGAGGTTTTTTCAAGGTTTTAAGGAATCGCCAAAATGGATATGTCTGTGAACCCTTACTAATATTGTTAATTTATCTCTTCAAAGTGTAGTGTCTGAAATGTGGAAGATGGCGATGTAATCCTATTTTTAAAACAGGGGAGACAAGTCGTTACCGTCAAATTACCGCCTTCAATAAGCCTGACCTCAATTGTAGGCAAATTATAGAGTCAATTATAGCTGAGATTATAAGAAGCCATCTCGATAAGCATAGGCCTGATTAATGATACTCGCAATGGATTCCAAGAGGCCGGTTTGTCTAACTAATTATTAACTTTCTTCAGTAAAGCTTTTTGAGGGCTGTGACCATGATATAAGAATTTGATATTATTTACGTAGATTTTAGTAAGGCCATGTTTGATAGAGTCCGCACCGCAGTGTTGCGTATGAGGCGTGAAGGATAAGTAGCAGATCATGGGCATTGGGGGAAGGGTGCTCTCGTGGATCGGAGTCATGCTACAGAAGGAAGCAGTGAGTGTCCATAAATGGGGGGTTAAATCCGAGTGAGGATCAGTTACAAGTGGCGTTCCACTGGGATCAGACTTGGGCCCTTTGTTGTTTTATATATTATCAATGATCTTTTATGAAAGGAATTATAGTGATATGAGGCAAATTCGCTGATGGACACGAAGTTCGGTAGGATAAAGTGATTCAAACGTAGATGTTAGGGAACTTCAGGAGGGATTTAGGACAAACTTTACTCTTGTCAGGAAAAGTGGCAGATGCCAGTTTCAATGAAGATTAAATGCAAGGTTCTGAAGCTCGGGTGTGTCCATAACCCTAGCACTTATAAAGTTAAATATAGTAGAACTCTTAGCATTACAGATTGCGAAAAAGGACTGGGGAGTTTTGGTAAGCAGCAACCTTAAACCAAGACAGCAATGCCTAAGCCGTACGTAATAAGGCAAATAGATTACTGGGGTTTATACAAGAAGTGTATGCAACAGAGTCCAGAGGTCGTACTGCGCTTTTATACATTCATTAGTAAGGCTCTCACCTAGATTGTATGCAGCTCAATTCGGGTATCATATTAAAGATAGATGGAACATTAATTCGTTTTTAGAAAACATTCAGCGTAGGATGACTAAATTAATACATAGCATTAGAAATCTTCCTTATGAAGAAAGATTGAAGACTCTTAAGTTACATTCACTTGTTAGACGAAGAATGAGGGGAGACCTGATCGAAGTGTATAAGTGGAAGATAGGTATTAATAAAGGGGATATTAACAAGGTCTTGAGGATATCTCTCCAAGAGAGAACCCGCAGTAATGGATTTAAATTAGATAAGTTTAGATTTAGAAAGGACATAGGAAAGTATTGGTTTGGAAATAGGGTAGTTGATGAGTGGAACAGTCTACCTAGTTGGGTTATTGAGGCTAGGACTTTGGGTAGTTTCAAATTTAGGTTGGATAAGTACATGAGTGGGAGGGGTTGGATTTGAGAGGGGCTTGCACATCGGAGCATGTTTCTTGGGTGGCATTGAAAATTGGGTTGGTCAAATGTTTGTTAGTGGGATGAATTGTAAAGGACCTGCCTAGTATGGGCCAACAGGCTTGCTGCAGTGTTCCTCTTTTCTTATGTTCTTATGTTCTTATTACTGCGGGTTCTCTCTTGGAGAGACATATCCTCAAGACCTTGTTAATATCCCCTTTATTAATGCCTATCTTCCACTTATACACTTCGATCAGGTCTCCCCTCATTCTACGTCTAACAAGTGAATGTAACTTAAGAGTCTTCAATCTTTCTTCACAAGGAAGATTTCTAATGCTATGTATTAATTTAGTCATCCTACGCTGAATGTTTTCTAACGAATTTATGTCCATTCTGTAATATGGAGACCAGAATTGAGCTGCATAATCTTGAGTGGTGACGTGTACTTAGCTCTGTGAAGACCTGTTTGTGTGCTCTTGAGTGGTGACCTGTACTTTGAGTGCTGACCTGTACTTAACTCTGTGAAGAAGTGTCTTGTTTGCTCCCGTGGACTGAACCAAGATGCCCTCCATCGAGCAACTTTACCAGCAACTTAAGGAAGAATTTTGGGCAGCGAAAATGGATGACGGGCATAAATAAGGGAGACATTAATAAAGTACTGAGGGTGTCGAACCAGGTAAGAACCAGGAATAATGGATTTAAGTTGGATAAATTTAGATTTAGAAAGGACATAGGTAAGTACTGGTTTTCTAACAGAGTTGTAGATGCGTGGAACAGTCTTCCCAGTGGGGTGATAGAGGCTAGGACCTTGGGTAGCTTTAAGAAGAGACTGGACAAATATATGAGTGGGAGGGGCTGGGTTTGATTGGTGTTGGGGGGTGCGGGAGTTGTTTCTTGAGTAGCTTTAGGTAGATGTCGTTTTGATAAGGACCTGCCTCGTATGGGCCAGTAGGCCTTCTGCAGTGTTCCTACATTCTTATGTTCTTTCAAATAGAAGTACAAGTGGAGACCAGCAGAGTGAGAACATCCTAGACTAGGCCTGAAGACGTAGCGTGAGCTACAGAAACGCGTCGTCTGAAACCGGATTCGTTCACCTCCTATTGCAGCGCCCCCACTTGAGTTTTTTACACCTACAACTCGTCCTTTTATTTTCACGACCTACTATGATGACTAGAGCTAAGCAGAATGGAGCAGGGGCCGAGCAGTCCACAGCCAGGGCCACGCAAGGGTTGCCACAGAGGGCCATCAGGGAAATCATCGAGCCTGCGACCAGCGACAACACGGAACCCACCATTCTGATACTAGACAGGGACTCCCCAGCCGAAACCTACAGGAGTGCGACGGAGGAGGCAGGACTCTCGGTGTGGTTTGAAGCAACCAAAGACGGGAGAAGCATGATGTTGGCCAACAGGGAGGAACTACCAGGCCGACCAATCTCCCTTCTCACTGATTCCACGCAAGCCGAGGAAGGAACGACCACACAGGGATGGACTGGCACCAGTCCAGGGAGTTATTTCTTGAGTAGCTTTAGGTAGATGTCGTTTTGATAAGGACCTGCCTCGTATGGGCCAGTAGGCCTTCTGCAGTGTTCCTACATTCTTATGTTCTTATGTTCTTGACCGAGGAAAACAAGAGGATTCGTAGTATGGAGGAACACTGCAGAAGGCCTACTGGCCCATACGAGGCAGGTCCTTATCAAAACGATCTCTACCTAAAGCCAACCAAGAAATAACTCCCGTACCCAACGACACCAATCAAACCCAACCCCTCCCACTCATATGTTTGTCCAGTCTCTTCTTAAAGCTGCACAAGGTCCTAGCCTCTATCACCCCACTAGGAAGACTGTTCCACGCATCTACAACTCTGTTAGAAAGCCAGTACTTACCTATGTCCTTTCTAAATCTAAATTTATCCAACTTATATCCATTATTTCTGGTTCTTACCTGGTTCGACACACTCAGTACTTTATTAATATCTCCCTTGTTTATGCCTGTCATCCACTTATACACTTCAATGATATCTCCTCTCGTTCTACGCCTCTCCAGAGAGTGGAGATTTAAGGCTTCAAGTCTATCTTCATACGGGAGGTTCCTTACACAGTAAATCATTTTAGTCATTCTTCTCTGTATGCTCTCTAACGAGTCTATATCCATCCTGTAGTAAGGAGACAAAAACTGAGCAGCATAATCTAAATGAGGCCTCACTAGTGATGTACAGAGCTGTAAAATAACTTTTGGACTTCTGTTACTTATACTTCTTGAGATATTGATAAATTAGACACATGTGCAACTCTTGGGTATCTTTATTGAGGAAACGTTTCGCCACTCAGTGGCTTCATCAGTCTATACAAAGGAGAATCTTGAAGAACAGGAGGAGAATGAGGTAATCAGTCCCTCAACCTTGAGTCGATGTGGTCAGTCCATCAATCTTGAATAGAATGCGGCATACGTGCTGAGAAGGAGCTTATAAACCGTTGGCAGGAGAGGTGCAGCAGTCATAGGTGGTGAAACATTTGTTCAATGTTGAAGTAGGTCGTGCCCAAGAATTAGGCAAGCGAAGAATTCCCAAGTATTAAGATCCCAAGAAGTTGCAGTGTCTGACAGGTTTGTAGATGAATGGTTCAGAGAACCGACATGTTGATAAATTAGACACATGTGCAACTCTTGGGTATCTTTATTGAGGAAACGTTTCGCCACACAGTGGCTTCATCAGTCTATACAAAGGAGAATCTTGAAGAACAGGAGGAGAGGTTGACCTTACTGACCAATATGTTCAGCTTAAAAGAGAAGTAAAAAAGGCGATTAGAAAGGATAAACGTGACTATGAAATTAGAGTCGCTAATGAATCAAAGACTAATCCAAAGGGGTTCTTTCAAGTGTATAGGACGAAGGTGAAGGAAAAAGTAGGACCTCTGAAATCTGGGAATGGACAGCTGACGGATAATGAACTGGAAATGTGTTCCTTATTTAATGACAATTTTTTGTCAGTTTTTACACAGGAAGATGTGAGACACATATGCAGCAGTTAGGTATCTTTATTTTGAAACGTTTCGCCTACACAGTAGGCTTCTTCAGTCGAGTACAGAAAAGTTGATAGAAGCAGAAGATACTTGAAGACGATGTAATCAGTCCATCACCCTTAAAGTTTTGAGGTGGTCAGTCCCTCAGTCTGGAGGGACTGACCACCTCAAAACTTTAAGGGTGATGGACTGATTACATCGTCTTCAAGTATCTTCTGCTTCTATCAACTTTTCTGTACTCGACTGAAGAAGCCTACTGTGTAGGCGAAACGTTTCAAAATAAAGATACCTAACTGTTGCATATGTGTCTTACCTAACAATCTGTCGGTATTTTATACCATTTTAATGTTCACAGGAAGATGTAAATGAGATTCCAGTAATTAACAATTATTTAGTTCCTGATGAATTTAAGTTAACTAATATTACTGTCACGAGGGACATGGTTATTAAACAGATAGACAAACTGAAACAAAATAAGTCCCCGGGACCCGATGAGTTGTTTTCAAGGGTACTTAAGGAATGCAAGATGGAGCTTAGTCATCCATTAACGAGTGTGAACATTAAAATGGTATAAAATACCGACAGGTTGTTAGGTAATGTGAGATGGAATCCACAGCATGTGCACTCTGATTGCACTGTCCACAATCTTACCATACCTCTGTCTGGCTTCTGACACAAGCATGCCACAATTTATACTTAATGAGTTGAGAGCATTTATGGATGACAGAGAATCAGTTACAATTAAAGTGGCAACCTTAGATTCATGGACACATTTGAGTGCAAGGAGTATGGCAAACAGTTCTGTGTGAAGGGTAGAGGCCCAGTTATTGATGCGTGCTCCAATTTCTTTGTGAGAGCCATCACTCTGTGTGACAACAGCAGCACTACCAGCTGCACCAGTGGACTGGTGAACAGAACCATCGACGTAAATAATTTGTGAAAGAGTGTTCTGTGTGACTAAGTTATCAATACAGCTTAAGGCATCATGTTTGGCTTCAAGACGAAGCTTTGGTTGTGATTTAATAAGAGTTTTTGGGGGAAATGGGGGTGGTAGTTTGGAATGGGGTAATATCCCATGGAGCAGGGAAATGTCTCTGTTGTCTAACTTGATATAGATCATGTAGCTGGTTCATGCGGAGGTCGGTTCCAGTTTTTTCGATCCATCTGGAAGGATGTTCACCAGTGCTGAGGAAAGTTTGGAGGGCTTCTGTGCAGGGGTTTGAATGGGATAGCCTAAGCATATTGACCCCAATAAGGGTATTTCTTTCAGTAACACGATCTCTAATGCTTGGAATATTAAGTTCTTTCCGCATAATTAAAATTTTGGCAGTACAGGGGCATCCTAGGATGATCCTCATTGCTTAGTTTTGCAGTTTTTCCAGCCCTCCAAGCTTCCAGTCAGACACGAGTGCAAGTAGTGGCGTCGCATAATCAACCAATGATCTAATATAAGCAAGATACATCATTTTCACAATTTTAACATTATCTCCATACCTGGGATGAAAACCTGCCACAACTCTAAGTGCTCTCAGCCTTTCTTTGTATTGGCGACAAAGTCTCGTTACAACAGGTCCAAGTAGTGGAACCTCAAAGCCTAGATACCTGTATCTGCTTACATATTCTAGAAGAGACCCATCATGCAACTGGATCTGACTAACTGTGCCTCTCTGTCGAGGAAGACGCCTGTTGAGCATCTTTGTTTTATCCCCTAAGATTATTAACCCCAGGTCGTGACACGAGGCTAGTATAAAAAAAGGTATAAAAATAGATGGAGCAGTAACAGAGTCTGTTTGGGTAGAGTTCGTGGAGGGTCAAGAAAAACTAATTCTAGGTGTAATATACCGACCTCCAGGCTTGGATCACGATAGAGGGAGACTTCTTCGGGACGAAATTGTTAGGGCTTCTGGACACAGTAACGTAGTCATAGTAGGGGACTTTAACTTTAGCCAAATTGACTGGAATACTTTGACAGGTAATCTAGAGTCCAGTGACTTCATGGAAACAGTTCAGGACTGTTTTCTGAAACAGAGTGTAACTGAACCTACCAGGGGTAATAATTTGCTAGACCTAGTCTTGTCAAATAAGGAAACACTCGTGAATAATCTGGAGATCACTGAAGAGCTTGGCGCAAGTGATCACAAATCCATCACCTTTAGCATTAATTGGGAATGCAAGAAGAATGAAATACAGTAAAAAC
>NC_069464.1:24047276-24063149 GCF_026875155.1 Cherax quadricarinatus | reverse complement strand
TTTTATAATGTATTATATAAATGCAAAGATCACAGTAACAGTGATTTCAGAATATGCAAAACAACCACTCTGAAAGAATAGAGAATTCCAAGCGCTTTCGTGACTACTCACATTATCAAGGAACTATGAAAGTAAAGCATCCAAGGAAGCTATATAAGGGGTCTGGCCAGCACCTCACTATCAGATCCCACAACGGTTAAACACCTGACGCGCGCCGACCCAACTTGGATAGGTCCTTTGCACAACTCACCCCACAAACTATTCTACCAAGAAAATTTAAAAATTATTTGTCCAGTGTATTATTAAATTTTTCCCCAAAATTCTATTAATTATAAATGGATCTAATTTATATAAACCAAAGGAAATATTCATATTATTGTCAAAACTGCTTTTTATGAAACAAGATTCAATTATATTCCTGTCGACCATGGACTTGCTTGATACTACTTTCTCAACTTTTTGAAAATCAATTGGATGGTTAAAATCTCTTACATGAATAAATAGAGCATTGGAATCTTGTCCAGTTCTAATGCTATATTTATGTTGTTTTAATCTTAGTTCGAGATTTTTACCAGTTTGACCGTAATAAACTTTATCGCAAATTTTACAAGGAATCTTATAGACACATCCATCAGCATTTTGGGGGAATTCTTTATCAAAAGTTTTTTTACTGTATCAAGATTTTTGAATACAACTTTAATATTAAAAGTCTTAAGAAGAGAAGGCATATCAACCAAGTTTTCATGGTAAGGGAGAACCAACATATTTTTAGTTGAATAAGGCTGGTTGTCCCTTTTTGGATTGTAAAAAGTATTTCTAGCAACTTTAAAAGATTTATCAATTACATTTCTTGGGTATTTTAAATCATTACCTATTTCATAAATTTTGGATATTTCCTCATCTATGAACTCAGGACTACAAATTCGTAAAGCTCTCAAAAACATTGATGAGAAACAGACAGTTTGACTCTATCTTGATGCGAGGAATAATAGTGGACATAGGAACAGTTATTTGTAGGTTTTCTGTAAATTTTAAATTTGAATTCATTATTACCCTTAATAATTAAAACATCTAGAAAAGGCAATGAGTTATTTTCTTCAAACTCAACAGTAAAGTTTATAGAATGGGCTAAGCTATTTAATTTTCCTAGGAAATGGTGTATATCTACATTTTTGGGCATAAGACACAAAATATCATCAACATATCTGAACCATTTAGCTCTATTAGGGAGGATTGTGTTAAGTAACCTTGTTTCAAAAAATTCCATGTATAGGTTACTAAGAACAGGTGAAAGAGGATTTCCCATTGCCATACCAAACTTCTGAGTGTAAAACTTATCATTAAATACAAATTTTGCATCAACAATGCAAAGTTTAATAAGTTTAATGATAGTAGAACTGGCAATGGTAAATCATAGTTAACGAGTTCTTCAGATAAGAAACTTAATAAATCATCAACAGGAACTTTCGTAAACAAGGAAGTAACATCAAAACTAACCATGTTAAAATCATTTAAGTCAGTCAAGGAGCTTAATTTATCAACCAAGTCTATGTTGTTTTTAACATTAAAGTTAGAAATTTTGCCAACATAGGGCTCAAATATCAACAAGCCATTTGGATAATTTATATGAAACTGACCCTATGGAGCTAATAATTGGTCTGACTGGATTCCCTGGTTTGTGTGTTTTTATTAGTCCATACATGTAAGGCAAAGATGGATTAGTGGAAGTAAATTGTTTGACTAATTCATCTTTGCCTTTCAGTAGAAGTTTTATTGTTTTATTGAAATTGCTGTTAACGGTTTCTAGGGATTTTTCCTAAGTTTAGAATAGGTTTCAGTATCATCTAAGAGATTATTCATTTTTTCTTGGTAATCAT
The DNA here is from genome assembly GCF_026875155.1 of Cherax quadricarinatus. NCBI lineage: Eukaryota > Metazoa > Arthropoda > Malacostraca > Decapoda > Parastacidae > Cherax > Cherax quadricarinatus. The sequence continues at coordinate 24,061,272 of NC_069464.1, read as the reverse complement.
TTTCTTTCATAATTACTATTGCATTTATTTTGTCTGCTTTAGTAAGGCGCAAATTTTTATTGTTATTAAGTGTATCATAAGACTTAAAGAATCTTTGAGGGCAATTGGGAATGTTTGGTTTTAACATAGAGCTATATACCATTCCTTTACTAATATTAATTTCATCAGAGATAAATCAGAAAATTTTTCAAATTTACAAAAGGCTTTTGCAATTTCAAATTATAAGTTTTTTGAAGTTGCAAAACTTAGGCCAAAACCTAGAGAGAGCAGTTGTATGTTTGTCTAAAATTTCTTGTAAGTTAATTACAAAATTGTTATTAGATGCTTGTCAATCACTATTTTAATTAAAATGTCATCTTTGTGTTTCCGAGTTATTACAATTAGTTTAATCAAAACTGGTATTAGAATTTAAAATATCATATGAATCAATTTTATTAATGTTTGAGAAATGTAGAAACCATCAATTGATTTCAAAAGTTGAAAGGTTGTTAATCTGAAGATTTGAAATACTTTTTAATGTTGTAGAATATTTGAATGTATTTGTGTATAATAGAACTTTATCAATATGATTGGAAGATTTATAACTAAAATTTTAATATTTTTTTGGTAAAATTGGAGTTTGAAATTCCATTGTATCGGTCAGTTTATACCCTTAATCAAAAATTGACTTAATTTTAAAAATGCTTTAGGAATATTTCTGCCAAGTTCTTTACAATGAGATCCTTAACATGGATTCGTCTTTTTGATGATGTTTGATTCATTTCGAAACTATTGTTTATAACTAAATTTTAAGGAACAAGATTTTAAATGTTTATAATAAAATCTTTTTAATAGGCCATTCATTAAATGATCACATATTTTTCTGACTATCAAGTAAATAAAATATTTTTATAAAATTTAAAGAACAAACTTGCAAGTACATTTTACAATACCTTTAACATGAGAGATCGTCCTTTTGATGATTTTATGAGGGAATTATTCTTCAGAAACATATTGAAATAACAAAAATGGCCCAACACTGACCTCTGAGGAACACCGCCTTGTGATGTGCCCCCATTCTGATTTCTCCAAACATTTATGGCAAACTCTCTCATGTCTATTTGTCCGCCATGTCTACCCAGAAAAAATTTATCTTTCTATTCAATGTGCCTTAAGTTTCCGCATAGCTTTCTGGTGTGGAAACTCTATCGAAAGCCTTACTGAAGTCCTATACACAATATCATTTCATTACCCATGATCCTCCTCAAACCACCTTATTGAAAAAAAAGTTCGTAGATTCGTAATACAGGAACGCCCTTTGTAAAACCATGTTGAGTTTCATTAATAATCTGTGCCTGGTCAAGATGGCTATGAATCGGCAATATTGAATTACATAAAATTTTTCCAACTATGGAGGGTCAAGGCTCTCAAACCGCCCGTAGGTTATAGTCGCTCTGCACAAGCGACCCTGCACCTGCACTTGTAAACTAGGCATTACATTTGCCATTTTCCACTTATCAGGCCACTATGCCAGTTTGTAGTGATTAATGTTAGAAAGATAACCAAAGGAAATATGCTAAGTTCCTCTGTACAGTCCTTTACCACCCTTGCAAACAGTCGTCAGGGCCTTGGGAGGAGTTGTTAGGTTTTAGTTCTCTATTTGTCTGACGAACCATGTCACTAGTTACCGCAATCGTTACATAGTTTATTATCAACCTGTTTTACATATCTATTATTTCAGTAATATCGCTAGGTATTTTCTGGGTGAAAACTAGAGAGGAAGTACCGTATTGAGACTTTCACACATATTCTTAATCACTGTCAGTGATTTGACCAGCGTTATCTTAAGAGCCCCGACCTGCCCACAACCCCCCCCCTCCATAGCCCCCCCGGACCTCTAATCTTTACTTCTGTATACCTGAAAAAGAACCCTTTTGGGTACTAGGTCTTCGAATCCCTTTCGACCTTAACCTTCATAATCCTTTTGCTTTTCTTATTCCTTTCTTTATTTCTCTCTTTAATTGCATATTTGATTTCATAACTGCAATCTCCCTCTTTTGATACGCCTATATAATGCCTCTCTTTTGAAATACTCCGAGATGTTTTTTTTAATCTATTGTTCGTCCATTTGGGGATCATTTTTGTTAGATCTAGTTTCCCACTACTCGGAACAAAAGTTGTTTGGGCCGCTGGCTATTCTCTACGCTCTGAAAAACGTCAATAATTGGCAAACCAAGATCACTACCTGACCCATAGTCAGGACATCCCCAATTTAGCCCACCCGGTAATTTTTCAGTCTCATGAAGTCGGTCAAGCGCGAAAATCTGTGACAGCAGAATTTCGCTCTTGATAGTTATGCTGGGGTAATTCCATGTTATATTGAAACTATATGATTTGTGACACTTTCCCTGCTACATTAACCTCAAGGATTATTAATTAGTGAATCTTGTTGGCCAAGACTCACAAGTCAACGCAGCCCCCCCCCCCCCATGAAGAATATTAGGTTGGCCCCCCCCTCTATCCCTCCACAACCTGTTCTAAAAACGCAATCCCTGAACCGTATCAAGAAAGCACCCCCCCCCCCCCCCCCCTAGACTCAACGATTTCCTTCATATTGTTCCAAACCCAATTTGTCTAAAAGTTAAAATATCCCATTAACACAACAATTTTTTCATTCTATAGATGCCTATGAAATTTGTCCCATAAACAGCTTACAGCCCTCATAGCAAGGGTTTGGAGGCTATAAATCACACCCAAAATTAATTTGTCACGATCCTCGAGAGAAATATAGCCAAACAGTTCTGTGTTCTATGTTTCTACATCTTATTCTTGTCTAAGACAACAATTTAAAATTTCTCTGACATACATCGCCACACCACCACCGTATCCTGCTGACCCTTAAAATTGGTATGAGTTTATAACCCTGTTGATGTTGCATTCAGGAAGGCATTTCTCTATCTTTTTCAGGTTGAACTAGGTCTCTTGTTATACAATAATATCTAATATTACCTACATTTGTAAGTAATCTTTAGTCATATCTATCTTATTTCTTAGACTCCTACTATTTGTATAGTAAACCTTTAAGGGAGCTAAGTCACTCGTTGCCCTCTAATATCTCTCTTTGTTTTGTTTATCAATTGATTTGCTATTATTACTAGCAAAGGGTTATTTTGAATATTGTCTTTTAAACATATCCCTGAGGGTAAACCGGTAATAACTGCTGTTTTTAACATAATGCTGCAGCCTGATTGTTTCCCACAAACACCATACCCTCTATAATCATATCAGTATTTAATTTTATAGACAAGTCATCAATTACCCTCTCAATTGTTATTGGACTAATGCTAACCACTCTATCTCTGCAGAGATGAACACAACCCTTTGCATTCATATCCGTTTGCCAAAAGATTAGGTCCAGTTATCAATGAATGGGATTTGCAGAGTACCTGTCTAGCCAGCTACTTTATACCAATTGCCCTATACATCCATTCATTTCCCACTTCCCTTTATAGGCAAGAGATGCTACCAATGACTGGGATCCCTCCTTAGACCCTAACTACTTCTGTCGGCTGACCTGTACTTATCCAAGCAGTCCTCTCTCCTGCCCCTTCCTAATGTCATTACCCCAGCACTAAGACGATAATGGGCTTGTTCCCATTACCTGCAATAATATTATCCCAACCTGCTGACTATGTTACCAACACCAGCTCCAGGAAGACACACTCTCTGTCTGACCTTTTCTGTCTCTGTTACAAATGCCACGGTGCCATATATCTTACCTGAGAATCGCCCCCCCCCCCCCACTCCCCCCCCCCCCCCCCCCTACCCCTACCTTAAAACTATCTCTCCCCCCTCCCCCCCTTGCCCCCATACCCCCCAGCCCCCCCTCCCCCCCCGGGGCCACCCCCCCCCCCCCATTCCCCTAGTCGCGTCCCCGCCCTCTCAACCTCACCCCACACCCACCACTACACCAGTACACCTGTCTAGGAGACAGAGAATCCTTACCAGCTAAATCCTTCTCAACACTCGCTCCAAAAACTCTCTGTGCGAAGCTTCGGCCCTCTTATTTTCCTCCTGAAAAGTAGATTCTCTTCTTAACACTTGAACCTGAGATTCTAAAACACTACAAACAAGCCATGGTCTTGGTCTCGCAGCCCATGCTAACTCCAAGAGCTTCTGGATAGGTAAGAGACCACATGGTGACCACTGACCTCAGTGGTCAGTTGTAGCTACAGTTAGGTGTAAGTTGGTAGAATGGGACATAAGGAACAATGGCAACAAACAATGTAGGAGAGAGTGGAAAACGTTTATAATAAGGGAGGAGGAAGTTAGAATGAGCATTTAAGCACTATTGGCAGAAAGGTGGGATATTATTGCAAGTATGAGTAGGGAGGGGGGGGGGCGGGAAGGAGGGTTGAAGAGGGATGGATTAGATTTAAAAATGTATAGTATTAGATTAGAATGTGGTGGCAGAATTTTGATGGCTATAAGAGGGTGGGGGGTTGCAGGAGGAAAGAGGTGTGATTGGTGGAATGTTATGTAAATTCAATTCAAAGTTTATTCTCTATAAGGATTACAATGCTGAGTTTACAGAAAATTTGGTTATTGTGAGGTTTTCATGTAGTAAAAATTGTGATACAGAGTGTTACCACAGAACGCTTAGCATGGCTAGGCATTTCGGGCACAGACTTAGTTTTATTCTTAATTGTAAAATATTTACAAATTATTTGAAGTAAGTTGGTATTATGGCCTAAGTGACCTAAACTAGGTTTGTGAGTTTAGCAATGTGAATGCTTTTGTTTTGCACCAGTACATACGCGCGCGCGTATTGGGTATCACAGGATTGCATTAATTTTAAGATTGAGATTAATATTTCTGTTTATGTTTCAACATGAGGTGAGTGGTGTAAGTGTGAACCACCAGGTGGTATTTGTGTAGTTAGTTGCCGGGGTGTGTATTCAGGAGATAAGAATGTTTTTAATGGTAGTTTTGAAGGTATGAATTGGTCGGCTGCAGTTCTAGAGTTCTCAGGTAGGGTTATTCCAGATTTTAGGGCCTTTTGACTACATTGAATTTTTGTAAGGATTAGTCGGACACGGGGAATGTCGTAGAGATGTATTGTGTCTGGTGTTATGCCTGTGGGTTCTGCCATCACAACTATCAAGAAAGCATTTTTAGGTCAAGGTTGTGATATTAGAGTTTAAGGCCCTGTAGAAGTAGATGCACGTAGTAAGTGTGGATGTAATGAAACTGCTCGGAGGTAAGTTGTAGGTCTATGAAGGGAGGGGGGGTGTGTTGCCAGGGATGGGATTTTAGTGATTATTCTTACCCCCCCTGCACGCTTTTTGTTGGGTTATTATTGGCTTTTTAGGTGTGTTGCTGCCCCCAAAAGTTGATCCCAAGCACAAATAGCATAGGTGAGGTTATGATAAAATAGTGTAGTGGTATAGTGTGAGAAAGGGCATTTTGCGGCACGTAGTATTGTATCTTGGAGAGGATCCCAACCGTTTTGGATACTTTTTGGTTATATGCTGGATTGGGTGCCTGAAAATTCAGGTTGTTGTCAGGTATAGCTAGGAATTGCCCCATTATTTCTGGTAATTAGAGTGTTGTCAATCTTAATGTTATTTTGTGCATCTCCTGCTCTGCTACCAAAATAATATAATAGGTTTTGTCAGTTGTAAGCGTAAAGTTTATTGGCTTGTCATCCAAAGTCGATATTTTAATTCAGATCCTCATTCACAATGGTGTTGAGGGTGGCAAAATTAGGGTGAGAGGTGAATAAGTAGTGTCATCAGCAAAGAAATGGGTTTTTTTCAGGTGTTGCGGATACGTTTGGGAAGGTCATGATAGTATATGGGAGAGCAGGGGACCAGGACACTTCCCCTGCGGAAAAACTCCAGTATCCAAGTGGCCGTGTTAATGTTGCTGATGCTTTGTCTTTATGGTGACGTACTGATACCTATTAGTAATGTAGATTTGAAATAAGCAAGCACATGGCCTCTTATACCGTAATGATCAAGTTTGTGGAGTAGGATGTCGTGGTCTACTGTTCAAAAGCTTTTCTTAGGTCAATAAAATTTCCTAGTTGTATATTCCTAGTTTCCAATGCTATGTAAAGCAGATCTAGCATTTTTATGATTGATCATGAGTTGATTTAATTTTTCCTCAATCCAAAAATACTGGCAGGGTTGAGTATGTTTTGAGCCGTTATAAATGAATACAGTCTCCTTGTGCACAAGTTTCTCAAAAGATTTTGGATAGCAATGGTAAGTTAGATATTGGCCTAGTGTTGTTTAAGTCTGTAGGGTCACCACCTTTAAATGTCTTTATTGGTTTGTAACCCTTGCCATCTTGAGTATGTTTCGGGAAGGTGCTGTCTTAGTAAGTAGAGGACTTGTAAAAAAGTAATGAAATAGCATGCGAAGGGACATGGGCCGCTCGCTTGTACAGTAATGGTGGGGGCATGAGACAGATTCCCCGAGTTATTTTTAGTGACTTTATAATCTCATTGCTTCCGTGTGCTCAGTTGGTGCAAGATAGAAGGAATTAGGGAAATTCCATCTAGGTAGTCCCCGGCCATGGGCCATTTGGTATGTGGGATTTTGCTGGCGAGATTAGATCTATGGTGGAGAAGAAGAGAAAGAGTCGTTTTTCTTGTTAAGCTGTCTCAGTGGGATGCTAGTGGGTGTTTCATATAGGTTTAGTTTAGGACATATTCTTGTTTTTTCTCTGTATTGTGGGTCCTAGAATTGAGAGAGTGAGAGAGCGTTTTCCAGGTCTTTTTATATCTCCTTAGTTGTCTGTGAATCTGCTGGAGTAGTATGTTGTTTGGCTTCTTTATTACTTTGGTGAGACTGATGAATAGTGTTTAAGAATATCTTTGTGTTTTAAGCCCTGTCTATATTGCTTTTCATATTGGTGTGTTTCTTGTCAAATGGATTTCAGAATGGTGCTGGTTAAGCCATGGGCAACCAAGCCGTTTGTTTGTGATTGTTTTGTTTTATAGGAACATTGTTTGTTGTATATTCTAAGATAATTTTGTTAAGAAAAGTGTCTGTCCAGTCATCATTCCATTGGCCTTGGAGAATTCTGTAGGCCAATCAACAGTCGTAGGTCCCGCTGTGAAGTTCCTTATGGAGACTCGTCATGGAGTCTAAATGAGGAACTTTGTTGCAATTCAAGTGGGGTTTACTAATGTTTAGTCAGAGGAGTTGGGTAGTGGTCTGGAGTGCTATTTGTGATATCCCTGATTTTAAGGGGGGCTAGAGTATTGGTCCAATGTGGCTCTATTATGGTTGCACTTGTCTCAGTGAGCCTGGTTGGTTTATTATTGTTGGTATGAGATGTGTCGTTGTTCATATGTTGATGAAATCAGTTACAGGCTGATCATCTAGTAAGCCAAGGTTGATTGTTGAAGTCTCCAGGGCTAAGACGAGGTGGTGCTTTTTCATTTGTTGTTTGTTATTAGTGACTTTAATTTTTCACTGAAATTTGGGATGTTTGTGTGTGGTCTCCGGTAATGGCACCGATTGTTATAGTGTCTTAAGGTTTTTTACAGTAAAACTTAGCAAAAACTGTAAATGGTGTGATTAAAAAGAGGATAAAGAGTGCTTATGAGAGGTTTTTAACAAAAGCAGAAGTGTTGTAGAAGAGCAAAGTATATGGAGGAATACAAATAAGGTGAAGAGAGATGAGTGAAGTGTGCAAACGGAGAGCACATGAAAGAGTGGGAGAGGCACTGTCAAGAAATTTGCTGAAAATTAGAAAAATTTTTGGGGTGAGGATAACAAGTTTTAATTAAGAAATGCTAGGGAACGACTGGGATTTCTCCTTAAAAGCAGTTGTTACGAGAGTTAGTTCGTGGGGTAACTGGAGGTTTATTGGGTGATGGCGGGAATATTTTGAGGAACTTTTAAATGAAGGTGTGTGGTGTGTGTGTGGGTGTCGTGTGTGTGTGTGTGTGTGTGTGTGTGTGTGTGTGTGTGTCGTGTGTGTGTGTGTGTGTGTGTGTGTGTGTGTGTGTGTGGTGTGTGGGGATCTTGGGTTTACTGTGCTGGGTGTGGGGGTGTTGGTGGGGGGGTTGTCTCAGGGTGTGTGGGGTGCTGGGGGGTGGTTGGGGGGTGGTTGGAGGGGTGGTTGGTGTGGTTTGGTGGGGTGGGTGTGTGTTGGTCGTGGGGTGTATGCGTGGCCGCGTGGGGTTTGGTTGGGCGTCGGTGGGTGGGGTTGGTTGTAGGTGGTGGGTTGTTGGGTGCGTTGCTTTGTTGGTGGTTGGGGTGATGGGGGGGGTGGGGGTGTGCTGTGGCGTGTTGGGGGGGTGTGGTGGTTTGGGTGGTGTGTGGGGTGGTGGGGGGGGGGGCGTTGGTTGGTGGGGGGTCGGGAGGGGTGTGGGTGTCGAGTGGTGGTTAGGTGGTTGGCCGTGGTTTGTGTGGGTTGGGGTTGTGTGTGTTGTGTGGGTGGCGGTTTGGGGTTAGATTTGTGGGCTGTGTGGTGGGTGTGGTGTTTTGTAGGTTGGTGGTTTGGCTGGTGGGTGTTGTGTGGTGTGGGTGGTGTGGTTTTGGGTGGTGGCTGGGTGTGGCCTGTTTGGAGTTTTGTGGGGTGTTTGTGGGGGGGTGGGAGTGTGTTGTGGGGGTTGTGGGTTTTGGGTGGGTGTGTTGTGGGGGTGTTGGGGGGGTGGTGTTGGGTTGGGTGTGTTGTGGTTGGGTGGGGGTGGTGGTGGGGGTCGAGGTTGTGGGGGTTCGTAGGTTGGTTGGGGGGTCGGTGGGGTGTGGGGGTGGGGTGTCTTTGGTTTGAGGGTTGTTTTGTGGGCGGGTGGTTGTTATGGTGTGGTGTGTTACTGGGGGTTGGGTGTTGGGTTGTGGGGGGGGGGTGGGGTGGTTGGGTTGGTTGGGTGTGGGTGTGGTGGTTAGTGTGGTGGGGCGGTTGTGGGTTTGGGGGTGTGTGGGGGTGGGTTGGCGGTGGGTGGGTGGGGTGTGTTGTTGTGTGGGTGGTGGGTGTGGGGGGTTGGTGCTCGGCTGTTGGCGTGTTTGTGGGGTGGGTGGTTGTGTGGGGGTGGGTGGTGTTGTGTGTGGTCTGGGGGGGTGGGTGGTGGTGGTGTGTGGTTGGGGGTTTTGTTGAATTGTGTGGGGTTTGTGTAAGTGGTTGGGGTTGTGTGGGTGTGGGTCGTGTGTGGTGGGGGGTGGGGTGGTGTTGGTGTTTGGTGTGGTGGTAGGGTGGTGTTGGTGGGTTGTGTGGGGGGGTGGTCTTTTGGTGTGGGTTCGTGGTGTGGGGGTGTGTGTGTGTGGTGTGGGTGGGTGTGTGTGTGTGGTGGCAGTAGTGGGGGTGGTTGGGGTGTTGTGTGGGGTGGTGGGTGGTGTGGCTGGGTGGGGGTGTGTTGTTGGGGTGGGGGGGTGGCGGGGTGTGTGGGGGTTGGGTGTGCGGTTGTTGTTTGTGGTGGTGGGGTTGGTGGGTTTGGTAGGTGTGTGTGTCGTGGTGGGAGTGGTTGTTGTGGTGAGGGGTGGGTTGGTGTGGGTGGTGTGTTGGGGGGGTGGGTTGGGGTGGGGCGGTTGGCGTTGTGGGTTGTGGGGTTTCGTGGGGTGCGGTGGTGCTGGGTTAGGTGTATGGTGGGGTGGGGTGTTGGCTGGGGGGGGGGCTGGTTGGTGTGGTGTGCGGGGATGTGGTGGTGGGGGGGTGTGTTGGTGCAGGTGGGGTGTGGTGGAGGGGCTGTTGTGGTTAGTTGGGATGGGGCGGGGTGGGTGGTGGGTTGTTCTGTGGTGTGGTGTGGGCGTGTGTGGGCGGTGTGGGGTGGGTCAGTGGCGTGGTGTGGGTGGGGTTGGGCCGGGTTGGTGGGGTGTGTGTATTGGTTGGTGGGTGGGGGGTGCGTGGGGGGGTGGTGGGGTGGGGATGGGTGGGGGGGGGTCGGGTGGTGGGGTGTGTGGGGTTGTGGTGGCGGGGTGGGAGTGTGGTGTGGTGTGGTGTGTGTGGGGTGGTGCGGGGGTGGGGGGGCTGGGGGTTTGTGGGCGCTGGGGGGTTGCTTGGGAGGGGTGGTGTGTGTGTGTGGTTGTGGCGTGGGGGGGGTTTGGGTGGTTTGGTTGTGGGTGGGTGGGTGTTGGGGGTAGGGGGCGGTGTGTGGGGGCGGGGGGTGGTGCGTGGTGGTAGTTGGCGTGGGGTGGGTTTGTGGTGTGGTGGGTGGGGGGTGGTGGTGAGTGGCGGTGGGGGTGTGGGGGGGTTGGTGCGTGAGTTGCTGGTGGGTGGGGTGGTGGGTGGGGTGACGTTTGTGTTGTGCCGGTGTGTGTGTGCTGTGGGGTGGGGTTGGGAGTGGTGATGTTGGCTTGGTTTTGGTATGCGATGAGTTTGGTTGTTTTTGTTGCGGTGGGTGTGGGTTGTGCGTCGGTTGGGTTGGGTGTCGGGGGTGTGGGTGTGATTTTTGGTTGAGCGGGGGTTGGTTGGTGTGGTGTGGGTGTTGTGTGGTTTGTTTGGTAGGGTGTGTGGTGGTGTTGGGGGTGTGTGTGTGGATGGGGGTGTCTGGGGCGGGGTGGTGCTGGGTGGGTGTTGGTAGTTGGTTGGTGGGTGGTGGTGTGGGGGCGTGTGTGGTGGGTGTTGGTTGGGAGAGGGTGGGGGGGGCGGGGGGCGTGGGGGGGTGGGTAGGTGGCGGGGGGGCCAGGTGGGGGGGATGCCTTGGGTTGGGGTTGGGGTGCTGGTGTGTTTGGTGGGGGTGTGGGTTGGGTTTGGGTGAGTGGTGTTGGGGTTCGGGTGTTTTGGGGTGGGTGTGTGTTTGGGGTGGCCCCCCGTTGGGGGCTGTGCGAAGGGTGTGTCTGTTGGTGGGGTGGTGCTTTTGGTGGGTGGGTTGGGGGTGGTTTGGGGGTGGGCCGGGTTGGGGGTGTGGGCGGTTGTGTGGGTGGATGGGGGTTGCATGGGGTTGGTTGTGTTGGTTTGTGTTGTGTGTTGGTGTGGTGGTAGGGTGGTGTGTGTGTACGTGTGTGCTTGGCTCGAGGGGCGGGGTGGGTTGGGGTGGTTGGTGTGGTTTGTTGTTGTGTGGGGTTGGGGTGTGCGGGGTGGGTTTGGGTTGGGGTTTGGAGCGTGGGGGTGGGGGTGATGTGGGTTGGGTGCGTGGGTTTGGGGGGGGGGTGGGTGGTTGGGGGGTGGGGGTGTGGGGGTGTCCCCCCCCCACCCCCCCCCCCCCTCTTGGTGGATGGGCGTTGGGGGTGCTTGGGGGGTTGGGTGGTCTGGGGGGTGGGGGTCGTGGGGTGGGGTTAGGTGGGTTGTTGGGTGGTGTGGGGTTGTGGTGTGGGTGTTCTTGGGGTGGGGGGAGTGTGGATCGTGGGGTGTGTGGAGGGTTGGAGTGGGGGGGGGTGGGGTGGTGGGTAGGAGCATTTGGGTGCGTGGGTGTGTGTCTTGGGGTCGTTGGTTGGTCTGGGGAGCTGAGGTGTTTGTGTTGGGTGGTGTGTGTGTGGTGATGTGTGTGGGTGTATGGCGTGGGGTGTGGGGTCGGTTGGGGCTGTTTGGGTGGGGTTGGCTGTGGGGGTGGTGTTGTGGGTCGTTGTTGTGGTGGGTGATGCTGTTGGGGGAGGTGTCTGTGTTTTACTCTTATTAGGTGTTTATTTTTGGAGGGGGGGGGGGGGGGGGGGGGGGTTTTTGGGGGGGGGGGGGGGGCTATTTTTTGTTTCTTTTTTTGGGGGGGGGGGTATTTTTTCCTTTTATTTTTCTGGGGTGGTGGGGGGGGGTGGGGTGGTATTTTTATCTATCTTATTATTTTTTGATTTTTTTTTCTTCCTGGGGTGGGGGTTTTGTTTTTTTTTACCCTCATATTGTGGGGGGGGGGATTTATATGTTCTTTTTTGGGGGGGGGGCTACGGCGTGGGGGTTTTTCTTTGGAGGGGGGCGGGGGGGTTTGGGGGGTTTTGTTTTTTTTTTATTTTTTTTTTAGGGGGCAACGGGGGGGGGGGGGGGGAACTTATTTTTTTCATTTTTTCTGGGGGGGGGGGGGAGGTATTTTTCGGGGGGTTGGATCTGTTTTCTTGTTTTTGGGGGGGGGGTTTCTTTTGGGGTGGGTCCTTTTGGGGGGGGGGGGGTCGTTTTTTGTGGGAGGGGGGAGGGCTTAGGGTCTTTTGTTTTAATTTTGTTATTTATCATTGGGGGGGTGGGGGTCTTATCTTTTTTCTTTTCGGGGTCTTTCTTTTTTCTTATTATTGTAGGGGGGGGGGGGGGGGGGGGGGGGGGTTTTTTTTTTCGGTGTGGGGGGGGGGGGGTAGGGGGGTAATTCTTTGTTGGGGGGTGGTGTCTTTTTGGGGGGGGGGGTTGGGGAGTTTTCTGGGGTTTGTTGGCGCCTTATCTTCGGGGGTTTTTTTTTTTTCTTGGGGGTTTTTTGAGGGTGTCGTGGGTGATGCGGTGGTGTGTTTGGGGGTGGGGTTTGGTGGGTGTGGGTAGTTTGGGTAGTGGGTGGGTATTGCTGGGGGTGGTGGGGTGTTCGTGGGGGGTGGGGTGGTGTGGGTGTGGGTTGGTGCATTCTTGTGTCGTGGTCGGGGTGTGTGTTGTGCGTGGGTGGAGGTAGGGTGGTGGTGTGGGGTTAGTTGGGGGTTTTGGGTGGTGTGTTGTGGGTGTGGTGGGGGTTTGTGCTGCGTTGGTGGGGGGGTTGTGTGGGGTCGTGTGTTGTGGGGGGGCTGTGGTGTGTGTGTGGGTGTTGTGGTTCGCGGGTGGTTTGGTGTGGGTGGTTGGGTGGGTGTGGTAGGTTGGGTGTGTTTGTGGTGTTGTAGGCTGGGGGTGGGGGTGGGTGGAGTGTGTGGTGTCGTGGGGGTGGTTGTTGTCGGTTGCTAGTTGTTGGGGTGTGGGGAGTGGGGGTGTGGTGTTTGTGTGGGTGTGGGGTGGTGGGTTGGGGTGTGGTTGGGTGTGGGGTTGTTGGGTGTGGGGAGGGCGGTGGGGGTGTTTTGTGTGGGGGGTGGGGCTTTCCCGGTGGGTGGGGTTCGGGTGGGGTTGGTGGTGTGTGTGTGTTGTGGGTGGTGTTGGGGCGGTGTCGTGGGGGTTTTCCGGGTGTGGTGTGGTCGTGGGGTGTGGTGGTGGGGTGCTGTTGTAGTGTTTGGGGTGTGGTGCGGGGGGTGGGTTGCGGGGTGTGGTTTTTGTTTTGGTGTTGTGGTGTGCGTTTGGTGGGGTGGGGGGGGGGGGGGGGGTGGGGGTGGGGGGGGTGGTGGGTCTCTGGGGTGTGGTGGGGGTGGGTGGTGGTGTTTGTTGGTGCTTGGCGCGGGTTTGGTGGGTGGGTGTGCGGGTTATGTGGGGTGTGGTGGGTGGTTGGGGTCTGTTCGGTTGTGGGCTGTGTGTGGGGGTGAGTTAGGGTGTGCGTGTGGGGTGGGCGCGATTGGGGTTGTTTCGGGTGGCTCCGGTGGAGGGGGGGGTCTGCGCGGGTGTGGGGTGTCTGGGTTGTGTGGGGTGGCTAGTGTGGTGTGTGTGGGGTGTTGGTGTTGGTGTGGGTGGTGGGGCGGTGTTGTTTGGTGTTGTGGATGTGGACGTGTGTGGGTGGTTCGGTGGTGTCGTTAGGGTGTGGGGGTTTGGTGGGTGGGGGGGGTGTTGGTGCGGGTCGTGGGTGCGACGGTGGGTTTTGTGGTGTTGGTTGGTGTGGTACGGTTCGTTTGGTGGGGTTTGGTGGGGGTGGTGGTGCTTTGGGTGGTGATTGAGGGGGTTGGGGGTGTGTGCGTGTGGGGGGTTGGTTGGTGGGGGTGTGGGTGGTTGTGTGGCGTGTGGGGGTGGGTGTGGTGGGGGGTGTTGTGTGTTGGGGATATTGAATAATTTATATAAATATATATTTATATAATATATATTTATTATTAATTATATTTTTATCTTATATATTATCTTTCTTATTATTTATTATTATATTTTTTTTTTTTTTTTATTATGTTATTATTTTTATTTATTATATATATATAAATATTACATATTTTAATGTATATTATAAATTTTAATTTTATTAGGTTTTTATTTTTTATATATAATTTACTATTTTATTTTTTTATTTATTTATCATTACATTTATTACTATTTTTTTATT
>NC_069464.1:24004776-24044776 GCF_026875155.1 Cherax quadricarinatus | reverse complement strand
CAGGTCCAACTCAAACCCATCCACACCCACTCATGTATTTATCTAACCTTTTTTTGAAACTACACAACGTTTTAGCCTCAACAACTGTACTTGGGAGATTGTTCCACTCATCCACAACTCTATTACCAAACCAGTGCTTTCTATATCCTTCCTGAATATAATTTTTTTCCAACTTGAAACCATTGCTGCGAGTCCTGTCTTGGCTGGAAATTTTCAGCACGTTATTTACATCCCCTTTATTTATTCCTGTTTTCCATTTATTGCACCTCTATTATATGCCCCCTAATTCTACGCCTTTCGAGAGGTGCAGAATCAGGGCCTTCAAATCTATCCTCATGGGGAAGATTTCGGCTATATGGGTATCAACTTTGTCGTGTCCTCTGTTATGAGAGAGAGCCCAGAGCATTTATTGCACACATTCTGTAATACGGTGACCAGAACTAAGCAGGCCATAGTATAAATGAGGCCTAACCAAGATATATAGTGTTGAGGGAACAACCTGAGGACTTCTATTATTTATACGTCTAGTTATGAAGCCAAGAAATTCTGTTGCATTATTGCGGAACACTAACCACTGTTGTCTGGTTCTTATGTTACTCTGCGTAACAGAACTACTGAAATCCTTTTCGCAAATAAGTAGTATTACTCGATATCCCCTCGTTCTCTTTGTTTATATGGTGCATGGTTATTTAACTATCCAAACTTTAGAACTTTGCATTTCCGTCAATATTACATGTATCTGCACTTCTCCTGAATCATTGCATCAGGACTATTCAAATCATCCTGGAGTGCTCTAGGTGTCTCATTAGAATGAATTGACGACCCATTTTGGTGTCTTCAGAAATTTGCTTATCTCGCTATTTATTCCCTCATCTACGTAGTTTATGTAAATGTGAACAAAAATGGCCCAACACTGACCTCTGAGGAACACCGCCTTGTGATGTGCCCCCATTCTGATTTCTCCAAACATTTATGGCAAACTCTCTCATGTCTATTTGTCCGCCATGTCTACCCAGAAAAAATTTATCTTTCTATTCAATGTGCCTTAAGTTTCCGCATAGCTTTCTGGTGTGGAAACTCTATCGAAAGCCTTACTGAAGTCCTATACACAATATCATTTCATTACCCATGATCCTCCTCAAACCACCTTATTGAAAAAAAAGTTCGTAGATTCGTAATACAGGAACGCCCTTTGTAAAACCATGTTGAGTTTCATTAATAATCTGTGCCTGGTCAAGATGGCTATGAATCGGCAATATTGAATTACATAAAATTTTTCCAACTATGGAGGGTCAAGGCTCTCAAACCGCCCGTAGGTTATAGTCGCTCTGCACAAGCGACCCTGCACCTGCACTTGTAAACTAGGCATTACATTTGCCATTTTCCACTTATCAGGCCACTATGCCAGTTTGTAGTGATTAATGTTAGAAAGATAACCAAAGGAAATATGCTAAGTTCCTCTGTACAGTCCTTTACCACCCTTGCAAACAGTCGTCAGGGCCTTGGGAGGAGTTGTTAGGTTTTAGTTCTCTATTTGTCTGACGAACCATGTCACTAGTTACCGCAATCGTTACATAGTTTATTATCAACCTGTTTTACATATCTATTATTTCAGTAATATCGCTAGGTATTTTCTGGGTGAAAACTAGAGAGGAAGTACCGTATTGAGACTTTCACACATATTCTTAATCACTGTCAGTGATTTGACCAGCGTTATCTTAAGAGCCCCGACCTGCCCACAACCCCCCCCCTCCATAGCCCCCCCGGACCTCTAATCTTTACTTCTGTATACCTGAAAAAGAACCCTTTTGGGTACTAGGTCTTCGAATCCCTTTCGACCTTAACCTTCATAATCCTTTTGCTTTTCTTATTCCTTTCTTTATTTCTCTCTTTAATTGCATATTTGATTTCATAACTGCAATCTCCCTCTTTTGATACGCCTATATAATGCCTCTCTTTTGAAATACTCCGAGATGTTTTTTTTAATCTATTGTTCGTCCATTTGGGGATCATTTTTGTTAGATCTAGTTTCCCACTACTCGGAACAAAAGTTGTTTGGGCCGCTGGCTATTCTCTACGCTCTGAAAAACGTCAATAATTGGCAAACCAAGATCACTACCTGACCCATAGTCAGGACATCCCCAATTTAGCCCACCCGGTAATTTTTCAGTCTCATGAAGTCGGTCAAGCGCGAAAATCTGTGACAGCAGAATTTCGCTCTTGATAGTTATGCTGGGGTAATTCCATGTTATATTGAAACTATATGATTTGTGACACTTTCCCTGCTACATTAACCTCAAGGATTATTAATTAGTGAATCTTGTTGGCCAAGACTCACAAGTCAACGCAGCCCCCCCCCCCCCATGAAGAATATTAGGTTGGCCCCCCCCTCTATCCCTCCACAACCTGTTCTAAAAACGCAATCCCTGAACCGTATCAAGAAAGCACCCCCCCCCCCCCCCCCCTAGACTCAACGATTTCCTTCATATTGTTCCAAACCCAATTTGTCTAAAAGTTAAAATATCCCATTAACACAACAATTTTTTCATTCTATAGATGCCTATGAAATTTGTCCCATAAACAGCTTACAGCCCTCATAGCAAGGGTTTGGAGGCTATAAATCACACCCAAAATTAATTTGTCACGATCCTCGAGAGAAATATAGCCAAACAGTTCTGTGTTCTATGTTTCTACATCTTATTCTTGTCTAAGACAACAATTTAAAATTTCTCTGACATACATCGCCACACCACCACCGTATCCTGCTGACCCTTAAAATTGGTATGAGTTTATAACCCTGTTGATGTTGCATTCAGGAAGGCATTTCTCTATCTTTTTCAGGTTGAACTAGGTCTCTTGTTATACAATAATATCTAATATTACCTACATTTGTAAGTAATCTTTAGTCATATCTATCTTATTTCTTAGACTCCTACTATTTGTATAGTAAACCTTTAAGGGAGCTAAGTCACTCGTTGCCCTCTAATATCTCTCTTTGTTTTGTTTATCAATTGATTTGCTATTATTACTAGCAAAGGGTTATTTTGAATATTGTCTTTTAAACATATCCCTGAGGGTAAACCGGTAATAACTGCTGTTTTTAACATAATGCTGCAGCCTGATTGTTTCCCACAAACACCATACCCTCTATAATCATATCAGTATTTAATTTTATAGACAAGTCATCAATTACCCTCTCAATTGTTATTGGACTAATGCTAACCACTCTATCTCTGCAGAGATGAACACAACCCTTTGCATTCATATCCGTTTGCCAAAAGATTAGGTCCAGTTATCAATGAATGGGATTTGCAGAGTACCTGTCTAGCCAGCTACTTTATACCAATTGCCCTATACATCCATTCATTTCCCACTTCCCTTTATAGGCAAGAGATGCTACCAATGACTGGGATCCCTCCTTAGACCCTAACTACTTCTGTCGGCTGACCTGTACTTATCCAAGCAGTCCTCTCTCCTGC
Organism: Cherax quadricarinatus; assembly: GCF_026875155.1. NCBI lineage: Eukaryota > Metazoa > Arthropoda > Malacostraca > Decapoda > Parastacidae > Cherax > Cherax quadricarinatus. Next base: position 24,041,297 of record NC_069464.1, on the reverse strand, counting down.
CCCTTCCTAATGTCATTACCCCAGCACTAAGACGATAATGGGCTTGTTCCCATTACCTGCAATAATATTATCCCAACCTGCTGACTATGTTACCAACACCAGCTCCAGGAAGACACACTCTCTGTCTGACCTTTTCTGTCTCTGTTACAAATGCCACGGTGCCATATATCTTACCTGAGAATCGCCCCCCCCCCCCCACTCCCCCCCCCCCCCCCCCCTACCCCTACCTTAAAACTATCTCTCCCCCCTCCCCCCCTTGCCCCCATACCCCCCAGCCCCCCCTCCCCCCCCGGGGCCACCCCCCCCCCCCCATTCCCCTAGTCGCGTCCCCGCCCTCTCAACCTCACCCCACACCCACCACTACACCAGTACACCTGTCTAGGAGACAGAGAATCCTTACCAGCTAAATCCTTCTCAACACTCGCTCCAAAAACTCTCTGTGCGAAGCTTCGGCCCTCTTATTTTCCTCCTGAAAAGTAGATTCTCTTCTTAACACTTGAACCTGAGATTCTAAAACACTACAAACAAGCCATGGTCTTGGTCTCGCAGCCCATGCTAACTCCAAGAGCTTCTGGATAGGTAAGAGACCACATGGTGACCACTGACCTCAGTGGTCAGTTGTAGCTACAGTTAGGTGTAAGTTGGTAGAATGGGACATAAGGAACAATGGCAACAAACAATGTAGGAGAGAGTGGAAAACGTTTATAATAAGGGAGGAGGAAGTTAGAATGAGCATTTAAGCACTATTGGCAGAAAGGTGGGATATTATTGCAAGTATGAGTAGGGAGGGGGGGGGGCGGGAAGGAGGGTTGAAGAGGGATGGATTAGATTTAAAAATGTATAGTATTAGATTAGAATGTGGTGGCAGAATTTTGATGGCTATAAGAGGGTGGGGGGTTGCAGGAGGAAAGAGGTGTGATTGGTGGAATGTTATGTAAATTCAATTCAAAGTTTATTCTCTATAAGGATTACAATGCTGAGTTTACAGAAAATTTGGTTATTGTGAGGTTTTCATGTAGTAAAAATTGTGATACAGAGTGTTACCACAGAACGCTTAGCATGGCTAGGCATTTCGGGCACAGACTTAGTTTTATTCTTAATTGTAAAATATTTACAAATTATTTGAAGTAAGTTGGTATTATGGCCTAAGTGACCTAAACTAGGTTTGTGAGTTTAGCAATGTGAATGCTTTTGTTTTGCACCAGTACATACGCGCGCGCGTATTGGGTATCACAGGATTGCATTAATTTTAAGATTGAGATTAATATTTCTGTTTATGTTTCAACATGAGGTGAGTGGTGTAAGTGTGAACCACCAGGTGGTATTTGTGTAGTTAGTTGCCGGGGTGTGTATTCAGGAGATAAGAATGTTTTTAATGGTAGTTTTGAAGGTATGAATTGGTCGGCTGCAGTTCTAGAGTTCTCAGGTAGGGTTATTCCAGATTTTAGGGCCTTTTGACTACATTGAATTTTTGTAAGGATTAGTCGGACACGGGGAATGTCGTAGAGATGTATTGTGTCTGGTGTTATGCCTGTGGGTTCTGCCATCACAACTATCAAGAAAGCATTTTTAGGTCAAGGTTGTGATATTAGAGTTTAAGGCCCTGTAGAAGTAGATGCACGTAGTAAGTGTGGATGTAATGAAACTGCTCGGAGGTAAGTTGTAGGTCTATGAAGGGAGGGGGGGTGTGTTGCCAGGGATGGGATTTTAGTGATTATTCTTACCCCCCCTGCACGCTTTTTGTTGGGTTATTATTGGCTTTTTAGGTGTGTTGCTGCCCCCAAAAGTTGATCCCAAGCACAAATAGCATAGGTGAGGTTATGATAAAATAGTGTAGTGGTATAGTGTGAGAAAGGGCATTTTGCGGCACGTAGTATTGTATCTTGGAGAGGATCCCAACCGTTTTGGATACTTTTTGGTTATATGCTGGATTGGGTGCCTGAAAATTCAGGTTGTTGTCAGGTATAGCTAGGAATTGCCCCATTATTTCTGGTAATTAGAGTGTTGTCAATCTTAATGTTATTTTGTGCATCTCCTGCTCTGCTACCAAAATAATATAATAGGTTTTGTCAGTTGTAAGCGTAAAGTTTATTGGCTTGTCATCCAAAGTCGATATTTTAATTCAGATCCTCATTCACAATGGTGTTGAGGGTGGCAAAATTAGGGTGAGAGGTGAATAAGTAGTGTCATCAGCAAAGAAATGGGTTTTTTTCAGGTGTTGCGGATACGTTTGGGAAGGTCATGATAGTATATGGGAGAGCAGGGGACCAGGACACTTCCCCTGCGGAAAAACTCCAGTATCCAAGTGGCCGTGTTAATGTTGCTGATGCTTTGTCTTTATGGTGACGTACTGATACCTATTAGTAATGTAGATTTGAAATAAGCAAGCACATGGCCTCTTATACCGTAATGATCAAGTTTGTGGAGTAGGATGTCGTGGTCTACTGTTCAAAAGCTTTTCTTAGGTCAATAAAATTTCCTAGTTGTATATTCCTAGTTTCCAATGCTATGTAAAGCAGATCTAGCATTTTTATGATTGATCATGAGTTGATTTAATTTTTCCTCAATCCAAAAATACTGGCAGGGTTGAGTATGTTTTGAGCCGTTATAAATGAATACAGTCTCCTTGTGCACAAGTTTCTCAAAAGATTTTGGATAGCAATGGTAAGTTAGATATTGGCCTAGTGTTGTTTAAGTCTGTAGGGTCACCACCTTTAAATGTCTTTATTGGTTTGTAACCCTTGCCATCTTGAGTATGTTTCGGGAAGGTGCTGTCTTAGTAAGTAGAGGACTTGTAAAAAAGTAATGAAATAGCATGCGAAGGGACATGGGCCGCTCGCTTGTACAGTAATGGTGGGGGCATGAGACAGATTCCCCGAGTTATTTTTAGTGACTTTATAATCTCATTGCTTCCGTGTGCTCAGTTGGTGCAAGATAGAAGGAATTAGGGAAATTCCATCTAGGTAGTCCCCGGCCATGGGCCATTTGGTATGTGGGATTTTGCTGGCGAGATTAGATCTATGGTGGAGAAGAAGAGAAAGAGTCGTTTTTCTTGTTAAGCTGTCTCAGTGGGATGCTAGTGGGTGTTTCATATAGGTTTAGTTTAGGACATATTCTTGTTTTTTCTCTGTATTGTGGGTCCTAGAATTGAGAGAGTGAGAGAGCGTTTTCCAGGTCTTTTTATATCTCCTTAGTTGTCTGTGAATCTGCTGGAGTAGTATGTTGTTTGGCTTCTTTATTACTTTGGTGAGACTGATGAATAGTGTTTAAGAATATCTTTGTGTTTTAAGCCCTGTCTATATTGCTTTTCATATTGGTGTGTTTCTTGTCAAATGGATTTCAGAATGGTGCTGGTTAAGCCATGGGCAACCAAGCCGTTTGTTTGTGATTGTTTTGTTTTATAGGAACATTGTTTGTTGTATATTCTAAGATAATTTTGTTAAGAAAAGTGTCTGTCCAGTCATCATTCCATTGGCCTTGGAGAATTCTGTAGGCCAATCAACAGTCGTAGGTCCCGCTGTGAAGTTCCTTATGGAGACTCGTCATGGAGTCTAAATGAGGAACTTTGTTGCAATTCAAGTGGGGTTTACTAATGTTTAGTCAGAGGAGTTGGGTAGTGGTCTGGAGTGCTATTTGTGATATCCCTGATTTTAAGGGGGGCTAGAGTATTGGTCCAATGTGGCTCTATTATGGTTGCACTTGTCTCAGTGAGCCTGGTTGGTTTAGTTATTGTTGGTATGAGAAGTGTGTTGTTCATATTGTTGATGAAATCAGTTACAGGCTGATCATCTAGTAAGCCAAGGTTGATGTTGAAGTCTCCAGCTAAGAGAAGGTGGTGCTTTTTCATTTGTCTGTTTGTTATTAGTGACTTTAATTTTTCACTGAAATTTGGGATGTTTGTGTGAGGTATCCGGTAAATGGCACCGATTGTTATAGGTGTCTTAAGGTTTTTTACAGTAAAATTAGCAAAACTGTAAATGGTGTGATAAAAGAGAAAAGAGTAGCTTATGAGAGGTTTTTACAAAGCAGAAGTGTTGTAAGAAGAGCAAAGTATATGGAGAATACAAAAAAGGTGAAGAGAGTGGTGAGTGTGCAAAAGGAGAGCACATGAAAGAGTGGGAGAGGCACTGTCAAGAAATTTTGCTGAAAATTAGAAAAATTTTTGGAGTGAGATAACAAGTTAATTAAGAAAGCCTAGGGAACGACTGGGATTTCTCACTTAAAAGCAGTGTACGAGAGTTAGTTCGTGGGAAACTGGAGGTATTGGGTAGATGGCGGGAATATTTTGAGGAACTTTTAAATGTAATTTCATTCACTGGTCAAGTAGGCATAACATCTTTTAGGAGTGCAGAAGAGCAAGATGTGAGTGTTGGGAAAGGGGTGGGGAGGCCCTTACACAGAATAAAAGGGGGTAAAGCAGCTGGAACTAACTGGATCATGACAGAAATGTTAAAAGCCGGGGAGGGGGGTGGTTATATTGTGTTGGAGGGGTTGGTATTTTTGTTTAATAAATGAATGAAAGACGGGAAGGAGGTAGATCACGGCATTGAATATGATATCGTGTATATGGACTTCGGTAAGGCTTTCGATAGAGTGCCACATTAGAGACTATTGAGGTAACTTAAGGCACACAGAATAGGAGCAAAATTTTTTCCTGGGTAGAGGCATGGTTGACGATTAGGGAGCAGACAGTTTGCATAAATGGGGAGAAATTAGAATGGGGGCACGTCACAAGCGGTGTTCCACAGGGGTCAGTGTTGGGCCCCTTGTTGTTCACAATTTAAAATAAACGACATAGTTTGGGAATAAATAGCGACAAAGCACCCCAATTCATTCTATGAGAATTAGAGCACTCCGGATGATTTGAAAAGACTGTGCAATGGTCGGGAAATGGCAGATGCTTTTTAATATAGACAAATTCAAATTCCCAAAATGTTGGAAAAGGAAAATAACCAGCCACAATAAAAAAATAATGTACATTTAATATTACGGATTGCGGAAAAGGATTTGGGAGTTCGGTTAGTAGTATTCTAAAACCAAACAACATGCTTGGGTTTTTTGTAATAATCTAACCTAATTTTTTGGCTTCATGGGCAAGAAGTATAAGTAATAGGACCCCAGGTTGTTCTAAAATCTATATCCCCTTGGTTAACCCATTAGATCATGCTGCACAGTTTTGGTCACCGTTTTACAGAATGGGTTAAATGCACTGGAAAACGTAGAAAGGAGGAACCCTAAATTGACCCCATTATCAAAAAAACTTCCCTATTAGGAAGATGGGGGCCTAAACCTGCCCCCTCTCAAAAGGCGTAGAATTGGGGGGGATATGATCGAGGTGATAAATGGAAAACATGAATTAATAAAGGGGATGTAAATAGCGTGCTAAAAATGTAACACGGGCAGGACTCGCAGCAATGGTTTAAATTGGAAAAATTTAGATTCAGGAAGGATATGGAAAACACTGATTTGGTAAAAATTGTGGGTGGTGGAAAAAACTCCCCATAAGTTATAGAACTAAACTTTTTGCGTTTTTTAAAAAAAGGATGTACAATCGCTGTTGGGCCGTGCGGACATGCTGCCATAGCTCCCGATTGGGGTTTCTTTTGCGCAGTAGTGACGTGTACTTTGCTCGTGAAACCTGTTTGCGTGGGGTCCCCTACGATTGAAGCAAATGCCCCCATCGACAACTTTAAACCAACACTTTAAAGGGAAAAATTGAGGATGGCGAAAATTTGGAGATTCGGCACTGACCGAGGAAAAAAGAAGATTTTGTAGTAGTCCTCCTGTTTTTAGTCCTCAGGTCAAAAAGGGGAAATGGTAGTGGCTGGGCAGCAGGGAACGAATTTACGACAAGGGAAAAATGGAAAGGTAAAACGTTTAAGAAAAAAAGACTTCCGTGGAAACTGTTGTGGAAACTCTAATCATTCTCAGTGTTCCCGCGAATGTGAGTCAATACTGGGGAAATCACGAAAACGCATTAAGAAAGGTTTAAAGCATTGTTGTTTTTTGGGATAGCCAAGTTAGGTATAGGGGTAGGCATTTTTGCTTGAAGGACAGGAGTAGGAGACAGAGAGTTTTCTTTCGGGGGGGGGTGGGGGGGAAAAATTGTTAGCCGTCTGGATGACACATGGGGAATAAGGGAGCATCCTATTATCTGTCCAGTGCTGGAGGCAACGATTTTGGCCAGACTAGGATGGACAGATGAAGTATAGGTCACAACAGAAATAATAAGGGTAAGGGTTTGGAACCCCTTTCATATGTGGTGTTTTTTGCCAATGAGGGGATTTGGGAAAATTTAATGGTCGTCCAGGGCAATTGGTGTAAATTGCGGGCTGGACAAATACTGAAAGGGAAAAATGGGGTAACTTTCATTGACAACGGGGGCCCTCTTCTAGGGCAGAAATGACATGTAAGCAGGGATGGGGTTCCCCATCTATTTTGGGGGGTGCACTGGCACTGCAGTGGGGGGAGGCAGTTAGGGCTTAAAAAAAGGGACAGTTATGGTATGGGTTTTTTGGCGGAAAAGAGTAAATCCCATGTAGTAAAATTCGAGACAGGGGAACTAGTAATAAGCAAACGAGGTGATATTTAAAAGCCAGGGCCAGGGGGATAAAGGGCAGAATAGGGTTTTGTAGGGGAAAAAAAAATGACAGGAAGGGTAAGAGAAAGGAAGTCTTTCAATGTTTATTATGCTAATTGCCGTAGTGCTAGGGGGGGGGGGGGGGGGGGGGGGGGGGGAAAAAGAGGACAAGTTGAATTAGTTGCAAAAGCAGGTAACATTTAGTATTTTCCTAACTGGACGTGGTTTAAATTCAAAAATCGGACCATGCCTGCAGAAAATCATATTCAAGGTTTTTTAAAATTTTTCCAAGTAATGAAGTATCGGGAAAGGGGTGGGGTGGCATTGATCCCGGTCGCTTGAACTGCTGCATAAAAACGGGTATTAAGTCTGAAGTAACACATACAGAGTCTGTTTGGATAGAATTTTCAGGGAGGCAATAAAAACTGATTTTAGGAGTGATATACCGTCCCCCAAACTTAAATAGAGACCAAGGGAGACTACTATGGGAGGAAATTGTTAAGGCCACAAGACACGATAATGTAGTAATTCTAGGAGACTTTAACTTTAGTCATATTGATTGGAATTTCTTGACTGGGAATTTAGAATCATACGACTTCTTAGAAGTAATTCAGGATTGTTTTTTGAAGCAGTTTGTGACAGAACCTACAAGGGGTAATAACCTGCTTGACTTAGTTATGGCAAACAATGAATCCCTTGTTAATAATTTAGAAATTTCAGAGGAACTGGGTGCTAGCGAAAACAAATCAATTACATTTAGCATTGAATGGAAGTACGGTAGTAGCGATAACTCAGTAACAGTCCCAGATTTTCGCTTAGCAGATTACGATGGGCTTAGAGAACACTTATCATCTGTTTACTGGGGTAACGAAGAGAACTATCAATATGACAGTTTTCTGAACACTATACGTGTAACTCAAAGAACGTTTATCACATATAAAGAAATTAGATCAAATAGAAATGACCCAAAATGGATGAATAATAGGCTCAAATACCTACTAGGGCATAAGAAAGAAATTTATAGGCGTATCGAAAGAGGTGAGGGTCATCTTATGAATCAGTATATTGACATTAAGAGGGAGATTAAAATGGGGATAAGAAAAGCTAAAAGGGACTATGAAATTAAAGTTCCTAGGGATTCTAAAACTAACCCAAAAAGATTTTTCCAGGTCTATAGAAAGACACTAACAATATTCCAGTAATTAATTTTTATAGTGGGCTTGAAGAAGATAAATTATGTAACATCACAGTCACTAGTGAAATGGTTGTGAAGCAAATAGACAGACTGAAGCAAAATAAGTCGTCGGGTCCTGATGAGGTTTTTCCAAGGGTTCTTAAGGAATGCAAAATGGAACTCTGTGAACCATTAACTAATATTTTTAATTTATCTCTTCAAACAGGAGTAGTGCCTGATATGTGGAAGATGGCTAATGTAATTCCTATTTTTAAAACAGGGGACAAGTCATTACCGTCAAATTACCGCCCAATAAGCCTGACCTCAATTGTAGGCAAATTACTAGAGTCAATTATAGCTGAGATTATAAGAAGCCATCTCGATAAGCATAGCTTGATTAATGATACTCAGCATGGATTCACAAGAGGTCGGTCTTGTCTAACTAATTTATTAACTTTCTTCAGTAAAGCTTTTGAGGCTGTTGACCACGATAAAGAATTTGATATTATTTACTTAGATTTTAGTAAGGCTTTTGATAGAGTTCCACACCATACACTGTTAAAGAAAGTGGCAGCTCATGGCATTGGGGGAAAAGTGCTCTCGTGGATCGAGTCGTAGCTCACTGACAGGAAGCAGAGAGTGTCCATAAATGGGGTTAAATCCGAGTGGGGATCTGTAACAAGTATCGTTCCACAGGGATCAGTCTTGGGCCCGTTGTTGTTTATAATATATGTCAATGATCTTGATGAGGGAATTACTAGTGATATGAGCAAATTCGCCAATGACACAAAAATAGGTAGGATAATTGATTCAAACGTAGATGTTATGGAACTTCAGGAGGATTTAAACAAACTCTATTCTTGGTCAGAAAAGTGGCAGATGCAGTTCAATGTAGATAAATGCAAGGTTCTGAAGCTTGGGAGTGCCCATAACCCTAGTACTTATAAGTTAAATGATGTAGAACTTAGCCATACAAATTGCAGAAAGGACTTGGGGGTTATGGTAAGCAGCAACCTTAAACCAAGACAGCATTGGCTAAGCGTACGTAATAAGGCAAATAGATTACTGGGATTTATATCTAGAAGTGTAAGCAACAGAAGTCCAGAGGTCATACTGCAGCTTTATACATCATTAGTAAGGCCTCACCTAGATTATGCAGCTCAGTTCTGGTCTCCATATTACAGAATGGACATAAATTCGTTAGAAAACATTCAGCGTAGGATGACTAAATCAATACATAGCATTAGAAATCTTCCTTATGAAGAAAGATTGAAGACTCTTAAGTTACATTCACTTGTTACACGAAGAATGAGGGGAGACCTGATCGAAGTGTATAAATGGAAGATAGGTATTAATAAAGGGGATATTAATATGGTCTTGAGGATGTCTCTCCAAGAGAGAACCTGCAGTAATGGATTTAAATTAGATAAATTTAGATTTAGAAAGGACATAGGAAAGTATTGGTTTGGAAATAGGGTAGTTGATGAGTGGAACAGTCTTCCTAGTTGGGTTATTGAGGCAGGGACTTTGGGTAGTTTCAAATTTAGGTTGGATAAGTGGTGACGTGTACTAAGTCAGTGGTGACGTGCACTTAGATCTGTGAAGACCTGTTTGTGTGCTCTCTGTGAATCTGAACCAGGATGCCCTCTCTTGAGCAACTTTACCAGCAGCTGAGAGAAGAGCTCAGAGTTGCTAAGCTGGAGATACGGCCATTAACGGAGGAGAACAAGAGGGTTCGTAGTAATCCTCCTGTTGTGAGTCGCCAGGTTAAGAGGGGAGCTTGGTCAGTGGCCTGGTAACATGGAACCAAGCTGAGGATCAAGAAAACGGTTGGAGAGGCAGAAACAACGAGAAACCAGAAGACTACCGTGGAAACTTCCAACCCATTCTCCGTGCTACCTGACGAATGTGGGTGTTCTACTGGGAATGCCACAACGAGCACCAAGGAAGCATTGCCAGACGTGAGTGAGACATCCCTAGAAACCTCAACGAAGACCATCGAGAACGTCTTGACGAATTCCACAAGTGGTGTAATGCAACCTGACGAATGTGAGTCGACTACTGGGAGCATCACTATGGACGACGCCAAGGAAGGTAAAAACATTGTTGTTGTTGGGGATAGCCAGTTTAGGTACATGGATAGGGCATTCTGCTTGAAGGATAGGAGTAGGAGGCAGAGAATGTGTTTTCCTGGGGCTGGGATGAAGGATATTGTTAGCCGTCTGGATGGCATCATGAGAGGTAATGGGAGCATTCCTATTATCTGTCTCAGGGCTGGAGGCAACGATGTTGGCAGACGTAGGAGTCAGGACCTGATTAGCAGGTATAGGTCAGCAATAGAGATAATTAGGAGGAAGAGTGGGAAACCTGTCATATGTGGCATTTTGCCAAGGAGAGGAGTTGGAAATGAATGGTTGTCCAGAGCAATTGGTGTCAATTGCTGGCTGGACAAATACTGTAAGGAAAATGCGGTAACATTAATTGACAACTGGGACCTCTTCTATGGCAGAAATGACATGTATGACATGGATGTTATTACAGAGCAAAGATTTTCTACTTGTCCTCCTCGGTAATAACATCTACCTTTGTATATTGATATTAATACACTTGTTTAGTAATATATATGTGGACAGTGCTTCAAGGGTGGCTAAAATGTTTTTTTTTGTGAAAGAAGTAAATGATAGCATCTAGGGTGTTGGGGAGAGGAGTAGGATTAAATTATGGAGAATCAAATACAAAATGAGAGTTGACACAGTTACTTTTTGCTGATGATACTGTGCTTATGGTTCCTGATCAGCCGGGCTGTGGCTCGTACGTTGGTTTGCGTGCAGCCAGCAGCAACAGCCTGGTTGATCAGGCTCTGATCCACCAGGAGGCCTGGTCACAGACCGGGCCGCGGGGGCGTTGACCCCTGGAACTCTCTCCAGGTAAACTCTAGGTATGCCAGGGATGGGGTTCACTTATCTAGGTGTGGGGTGGGAGCACTGGCCAACGCAGTGGAGGGAGCTGTTAGGTCTTTAAACTAGGAATAGTTAGTGGTATGGGTTTTGGCGGGAAAACTGTGAAGTTGCAGGGTAGTAATATGAGTACTAGGAGAACTAGTAATAGGCAAAATGAGGTGGATATTGGAAAGCCAGTGGCACTAATTGACAAGGACAGTAATAGGTTTAGTGGAATAACAGAAAGGAGCAGGAAGGGTAAAGAGAGAGGAGGGTGTGTGAGACACATATGCAACAGTTAGGTATCTTTATTTCGAAACGTTTCGCCTACACAGTAGGCTTCTTCAGTCGAGTACAGAAAAGTTGATAGAAGCAGAAGAGACTTGAAGACGATGTAATCAGTCCATCACCCTTAAAGTTTTGAGGTGGTCAGTCCCTCAGTCTGGAGAAGAGCATTGTTCCGAAGTCTGAAACAATGTGGAGTTGAAGTGACAGGATGGAGCCTTATATAGCGCTAGGAGGTGAGGCGTAGGTCACTTTGGGAGGTCAGGTCACTCTCAAATCCAGCCGTTCTCACTAGTAGTGGTTGTCGAAGTTGATTTCAGGTCTGTACCAAGATACCCTTGTGTTGCAGTGTCTGACAGACTGAACATTAAAATGGTATAAAATACCGACAGGTTGTTAGGTAAGACATATATGCAACAGTTAGGTATCTTTATTTCGAAACGTTTCGCCTACACAGTAGGCTTCTTCAGTCGAGTACAGAAAAGTTGATAGAAGCAGAAAATAAAGATACCTAACTGTTGCATATGTGTCTTACCTAACAACCTGTCGGTATTTTATACCATTTTAATGTTCAATCTGTCAGACACTGCAACACAAGGGTATCTTGGTACAGACCTGAAATCAACTTCGACAACCTCTACTAGTGAGAACGGCTGGATTTGAGAGTGACCTGACCTCCCAAAGTGACCTACGTCTCACCTCCTGGCGCTATATAAGGCTCCATCCTGTCACTTCAACTCCACATTGTTTCAGACTTCAGAACAATGCTCTTCTCCAGACTGAGGGACTGACCACCTCAAAACTTTAAGGGTGATGGACTGATTATATCGTCTTCAAGTATCTTCTGCTTCTATCAACTTTTCTGTACTCGACTGAAGAAGCCTACTGTGTAGGCGAAACGTTTCGAAATAAAGATACCTAACTGTTGCATATGTGTCTTACCTAACAACCTGTCGGTATTTTATACCATTTTAATGTTCAGAGAGGAGGGTCTTTAAATATTTATTACACAAATAGTCGCACTGCTAGGAATAAGATGGACGAGTTGAGACTAGTTGCTAGTGCAGGTAACATTGATGTATTTGCCATTACTGAGACGTGGTTTAATTCAAAAAGTCGGGACATTCCTGCAGAATGTCACATTCAGGGTTTTAAATTGATCCAAGTAGATAGAAGTGTCGGGAAGGGGGGTGGGTTGGCATTGTATGTCCGAGATCGCTTGAACTGTTGCATAAAAACGGGTATAAAGTCTGAAGTGACACATACAGAGTCTGTTTAGATAGAATTTTCAGAGGGGTATGAAAAATTAATTTTAGGTGTGATATACCATCCCCCAAATTTAGATAGGGACCAGGGGAGACTACTATGGGAGGAAATTGTTAGGGCCACAAGGCACGATAATGTAGTAATTCTAGGAGACTTTAACTTTAGTCATATTGATTGGAATTTCTTGACTGGGAATTTAGAATCATACGACTTCTTAGAAGTAGTTCAGGATTGTTTTTTGAAGCAGTTTGTGACAGAATCTATAAGGGGTAATAACCTGCTTGACTTAGTTCTGGCAAACAATGAATCCCTTTGGTAATAATTTAGAAGTTTCAGAGGAACTGGGTGCTAGTGACCACAAATCAATTACATTTAGCATTGAATGGAAGTATGATAGTAGGGATAACTCAGTAACAGTCCCAGATTTTCGCTTAGCAGATTACAATGGGCTTAGAGAACACTTATCATCTGTTGACTGGGGTAACGAAGAGAGCTATCAATATGACAGTTTTCTGAACACTATATATGCTGCTCAAAGAACGTTTATCCCTCATAAAGAAATTAGATCAAATAGAAATGACCCAAAATGGATGAATAATAGGCTGAAATATCTACTAGGGCATAAGAAAGAAATTTATAGGCGTATCAAAAGAGGCGAGGGTCATCTTATGAATCAGAATATTGACATTAAGAGGGACATTAAAAAGGGGTTAAGAAAAGCTAAAAGGGACTATGAAATTAAAGTTGCTAGGGATTCTAAAACTAACCCAAAAAGTTTTTTCCAGGTATATAGAACAAAAGTTAGAGATAAGATAGGTCCCCTTAAAAATAATTATGGGCATCTTACTGACAAAGAGAATGAAATGTGCTCGATTTTAAATAATTATTTTCTCTCGGTTTTTACACAGGAAGACACTAATAATATTCCAGTAATTAATTTTTATAGTGGCCCAGAAGAAGATAAATTATGTAACATCACAGTCACTAGTGAAATGGTTGTGAAGCAGATAGACCGACTGAAGCAAAATAAGTCACGGGGACCTGATGAGGTTTTTTCAAGGGTTCTTAAGGAATGCAAAATGGAAGTCTGTGAACCATTAACTAATATTTTTAATTTATCTCTTCAAACAGGTGTAGTGTCTGATATGTGGAACATGGCTAATTTAATTCCTGTTTTTAAAACAGGGGACAAGTCGTTACCATCAAATTACCGCCCAGTAAGCCTGACCTCAATTGTAGGCAAATTACTAGAGTCAATTATAGCTGAGATTATAAGAAGCCATCTCGATAAGCATAGCTTGATTAATGATACTCAGCATGGATTCACAAGAGGCCGGTCTTGTCTAACTAATTTATTAACTTTCTTCAGTAAACCTTTTGAGGCTGTTGACCATGATAAAGAATTTGATATTATTTACTTAGATTTTAGTAAGGCATTTGATAGAGTTCTGCACCAAAGACTGTTGAAGAAAGTAGCAGCTCATGGCATTGGGGGAAGGGTGCTCTCGTGGATCGAATCATGGCTCACAGACAGGAAGCAGAGAGTGTCCATAAATGGGGTTATATCCGAGTGGGGTTCAGTAACAATTGACGTTCCACAGGGATCAGTCTTGGGCCCGTTCTTGTTGATAATATATATCAATGTTCTTGATGAAGGAATTACTAGTGATATAAGCAAATTCGCCGATGACACGAAGATAGGTAGGATAATTGATTCAAACGTAGATGTTAGGGAACTTCAGGAGGATTTAGACAAACTCTACTCTTGGTCAGAAAAGTGGCAGATGCAGTTCAATGTAGATAAATGCAAGGTTCTGAAGCTCGGGAGTGTCCATAACCCAGGCACTTATAAGTTAAATAATGTAGAACTTGGCCATACAGATTGCGAAAAGGACTTGGGGGTTATGGTAAGCAGCAACCTTAAACCAAGACAGCAATGCCTAAGCGTGCATTATAAGGCAAATAGATTACTGGAATTTATATGAAGAAGTGTAAGCAACAGAAGTCCAGAGGTCATACTGCAGCTTTATACATCATTAGTAAGGCCTCACCTAGATTATGCAGTTCAATTCTGGTCTCCATATTACAGAATGGACATAAATTCGTTAGAAAACATTCAGCGTAGGATGACTAAATTAATACATAGCATTAGAAATCTTCCTTATGAAGAAAAATTGAAGACTCTTAAGTTACATTCACTTTTTAAAAACGAAGAATGGGGGGAGACCTGACGAATGTATAAGTGGAAGTAGGATTAATAAAGGGGATATAACAAGGTTTTGGGGAACCCTCTCCAGTAAGAACCCCGCAGAAAATGGTTTTAAAATTTAATAAGTTTAGGTTTAAAAAAGGACATGGGAAAGTTTGGTTTGGAAATAGGGTAGTTGATAGTGGAACAGTCTGCCTAGGGGGGTTTTATTGAGGCTAGGGCTTTGGGATTTAAAATTTTAGGTTGGAAAGTACGGGGTGGGAGGGGTTGGTTTTTTAGTGGAAATTGCACATAAGACTTATTTTTTGGGGTAGCATAAAATTTGGTTGGTCAAATTTTGTTAGGGGGATGAATTAAAAGGGGACCTGCCTAGTAAGGGCCAACAGGCCTGCTGCAGTGTTTTCTCCCTTTCAAGTTCTTTTTTCTTAGAGTGGGAGGGGTTGGATTTGGGTGGACTTTCACATGGGAATTATTTTTTGGGGTAGCATTGAAAAGGGGGTTGGGCAAATGTGTGAGTTACTTAGCTCAGGGGGACGTTACTTAGCTCAGTGGTGAGTGTACTTGCTAGTGGGACGTGTACTTAGCTCAGGGGTGGGGGGTTACTTAGCTCTGTAAGACCTGTTTGTGTGCTCCGTGAATCTGAACCGGGATGCCCTCTCTTGGCAGCTTTCCAGCAGCTGAGAGAAGAACTCAGATTGCAAACGGGAGTACGGCGATTAACGGGGGAAAACAAGGGGGATTCTTTTGTAATCCACCTGTTGTGATCCCCAGGTTAAAGGGGAGTTTGGGGCAGGGCCGGCAACAGGAACCCCAAACTGAAAATTAAGAAACGGGTTGGGGAGGGAGAAACAACAAAAACCAAAGACTGCCGTGGAAAATTTCCCAAATCATTCTCGGTGCTACCCTTTACGAAAGTATGTTCTACGGGGAAGCCCCAACGAGCACCAAGGAAACATTGGGAGACGTGAGTGAGACATCCCAGAAACCCCAAAAGAAGACCATCAGAACGTCATGACAATTCTACAAATGGTAATGGGTCCTGGCGAATGTAGTCGACTACTCGGAGCATCACTACGGACGACCCAAGGAAGGTAAAAACATTGTTGTTTTTGGGGGATAGCCAATTAGGTACAGGGATAGGCTTTCTGTTTGAAGGTGGAGTAGGAGGCAGAGATATTTTTCCGGGGCTGGAGAAGGTATTGTTTCCTCGGGTACATCATGAGGGGTAATGGGAGCAACCCCTATTATCGTCTCTGCGGGAGGCAACGTTTTGGGCAGACGGGGGTGATGACCTGTTTAGCGGAATAGGTCACAATAGAGATAATTGGGAAAAAGGGTGGCAAACCTGTCATATGTGGCATTTTGCCAAGGAGAGGAGTTGGAAATAAATGGTTGTCCCAGAGAAATTGGGCTGGACAATACTGTAAGGAAAAGGCGTAACATTCATTACAACTGGGACCTCTTCTAGGGCAGAAATGACATGTATGCCAGGGATGGGGTCACTTTCTAGGTGTGGGGTGGGAGCACTGCCAACGCAGGAAAAAGGAGCTGTTGGGTCTTTAAACTAGGAAAGTTAGGGTATGGGTTTTGCGGGAAACTGGAAGTCTCGGGTAGTAACATGATATGGGAGAACTAGTAATAGGGAAAAAGGGAGATTTGGAAAGCCCGTGGCACTAATTGACAATGACAGTAATAAAGGGTTTATGAATAAAAGAAAAAAGCAGGAAGGGTAAAAGATAGGAGGGTCATTTTAAAAATTTATTTTAAAATAGTCGCAGTCTAGGAATAAGATGCACGAGTTGAGACTAGTTGCAGTGCAGGTAACATAGGCATTTTCCATACGAGACTGTTTAATTCAAAAAGTCGGACATGCCGCAGAATTTACATTCAGGTTTTAAAATTTTTCCAATAGATAGAAGTATCAGGGAAAGGGGGGGGGGTGGCATTGTTAAATTCCAGATCGCTTGAACTGTTGCATAAAAACGGGTATTAAGTCTGAAGTAACACATACAGAGTCTGTTTGGATAGAATTTTCAGAGGGGCATGAAAAATTAATTTTAGGTGTGATATACGTCCCCAAATTTAGATAGGGACCAGGGGAGACTACTATGGGAGGAAATTGTTAGGGCCACAAGGCACGATAATGTAGTAATTCTAGGAGACTTTAACTTTAGTCATATTGATTGGAATTTCTTGACTGGGAATTTAGAATCATACGATTTCTTAGAAGTAGTTCAGGATTGTTTTTTGAAGCAGTTTGTGACAGAACCTACAAGGGGTAATAACCTGCTTGACTTAGTTCTGGCAAACAATGAATGCCTTGTTAATAATTTAGAAGTTTCAGAGGAACTGGGTGCTAGCGACCACAAATCAATTACATGATGAATTGAATGGAAGTATGATAGCAGGGATAACTCAGTAACAGTCCCAGATTTTCGCTTAGCAGATTACGATGGGCTTAGAGAACACTTATCATCTGTTGACTGGGGTAACGAAGAGAGCTATCAATATGACAGTTTTCTGAACACAATACATGCTGCTCAAAGAACGTTTATCCCTTATAAGGAAATTAGATCAAATAGAAATGACCCAAAATGGATGAATAATAGGCTGAAATATCTACTAGGGCATAAGAGAGGAATTTATAGGCGTAGCAAAAGAGGCGAGGGTCTTCTTATGAATCAGTATATTGACATTAAGAGGGACATTAAAAAGGGGATAAGAAAAGCTAAAAGGGACTATGAAATTAAAGTTGCTAGGGATTCTAAAACTAACCCAAAAGTTTTTTCCAGGTCTATAGAACAAAAGTCAGAGATAAGATAGGTCCCCTTAAAAATAACTATGGGCATCTTACTGACAAAGAGAATGAAATGTGCTCGATTTTAAATAATTATTTTCTCTCGGTTTTTACACAGGAAGACACTAATAATATTCCGGTAATTAATTTTTATAGTGGATCAGAAGAAGATAAATTATGTAACATCACAGTCACTAGTGAAATGGTTGTGAAGCAGATAGACAGACTGAAGCAAAATAAATCACCGGGTCCTGATGAGGTTTTTTCAAGGGTTCTAAAGGAATGCAAAATGGAAGTCTGTGAACCATTAACTAATATTTTTAATTAATCTCTTCAAACAGGTGCAGTGTCTGATATGTGGAAGATGGCTAATGTAATTCCTATTTTTAAAACAGGGGACAAGTCGTTACCGTCAAATTACCGCCCAATAAGCCTGACCTCAATTGTAGGCAAATTACTAGAGTCAATTATAGCTGAGATTATAAGAAGCCATCTCGATAAGCATAGCTTGATTAATAATACTCAGCATGGATTCACAAGAGGCCGGTCTTGTCTAACTAATTTATTAACTTTCTTCAGTAAAACTTTTGAGGCTGTTGACCACGATAGAGAATTTGATATTATTTACTTAGATTTTAGTAAGGCATTTGATAGAGTTCTGCACCAAAGACTGTTGAAGAAAGTAGCAGCTCATGGCATTGGGGGAAGGGTGCTCTCGTGGATAGAATCATGGCTCACAGACAGGAAGCAAAGAGTGTCCATAAATGGGGTTAAATCCGAGTGGGGATCAGTAACAAGTGGCGTTCCACAGGGATCAGTCTTGGGCCCGTTGTTGTTTATAATATATATCAATGATCTTGATGAAGGAATTACTAGTGATATGAGCAAATTCGCCGATGACACGAAGATAGGTAGGATAATTGATTCAAACGTAGATGTTAGGGAACTTCAGAAGGATTTAGACAAACTCTACTCTTGGTCAGAAAAGTGGCAGATGCAGTTCAATGTAGATAAATGCAAGGTTCTGAAGCTCGGGAGTGTCCATAACCCTAGCACTTATAAGTTAAATAATGTAGAACTTAACCATACAGATTGCGAAAAGGACTTGGGGGTTATGGTAAGCAGCAACCTTAAACCAAGACAGCAATGCCTAAGCGTACGTAATAAGGCAAATAGATTACTGGGATTTATATCAAGAAGTGTAAGCAACAGAAGTCCAGAGGTCATGCTGCAGCTTTATACATCATTAGTAAGGCCTCACCTAGATTATGCAGTTCAATTCTGGTCTCCATATTACAGAATGGACATAAATTCGTTAGAAAACATTCAGCGTAGGATGACTAGATTAATACATAGCATTAGAAATCTTCCTTATGAAGAAAGATTGAAGACTCTTAAGTTACATTCACTTGTTAGACGAAGAATGAGGGGAGACCTGATCGAATTGTATAAGTGGAAGATAGGTATTAATAAAGGGGATATTAACAAGGTCTTGAGAATATCTCTCCAAGAGAGAACCCGCAGTAATGGATTTAAATTAGATAAGTTTAGATTTAGAAAGGACATAGGAAAGTATTGGTTTGGAAATAGGGTAGTTGATGAGTGGAACAGTCTACCTAGTTGGGTTATTGAGGCTAGGACTTTGGGTAGTTTCAAATTTAGGTTGGATAAATACATGAGTGGGATGGGTTGGATTTGAGTGGGACTTGCACATCAGAGCTTATTTCTTGGGTAGCATTGAAAATTGGGTAGGTCAAATGTTTGTTAGTGGGATGAATTGTAAAGGACCTGCCTAGTATGGGCCAACAGGCCTGCTGCAGTGTTCCTCCTTTCTTATGTTCTTATGTTGTTCTTATGTTAGTGTGATGAATTGTGAAGGACCTGCCTAGTATGGGCCAACAGGCCTCCTGCAGTGTTCCTCCTTTCTTATGTTTCTCATGTTTCTTATGATAAATGCATGAGTTGGTGTGGGTGGGTGTGAGTTGGGCCTGACTAGCTTGTGGTACTAGGTCGGATGCACTGCTCCTCCCTTAAGTGACGTGTCTGACCTCACTAGGTCAGACACGAGAATTTGTACGAGAATTGGAGCTGCCTTGCATAGGCCAGTAGGCCTGTTGCAGTGTGTGATGTGTACCACTGGCTTCAGGTGTCTGGTGTGTACCACTGGCTTCAGGTGTCTGGTGTGTACCACTGTCTTCAGGTGTCTGGTGTGTACCACTGACTTCAGGTGTCTGGTGTGTACCACTGACTTCAGGTGTCTGGTGTGTTCCGCTTGCTTTAGGGAACATGTGTCCAATCTTATTCACAACTACTAACTAGAAACTGAAGATTTATAAACGGAGTAGACAATAGTCACACGAATTGCAACTACATTACCTACCTACCTATCTGGAGTCTGCCAGTAGGGCATTCCAGGGGATCAACGCCCCCGCTGTTCGGTCCATGATCAGGCTTTCTGGTGGATCAGGGCCTGATCAACGAAACTGTTACTGAAAGTTAAGACACATGTGCAACATCTCCACCACGATGCTGTGAACACTAACTGCAAGGCCGAGGGACTGATTACCTCATCTTTTGTATATAGTTCTACTGTCTTCCTATTATGTCCTAGAATCTGTATTGATAAAGTCACTGGATGGCGAAACGTCTACTACTATAAAGATATCCAGATGTTGCACATGTGTCTTAACTTTCATATTGTCGGTATTTCATACCTTTCTTGCGAAACTGTTACTGCTGACCGCACGTAGTCCCATATAGGAACCACAGCTCGGCTGATCTGGCGCTGACTTTAGAAATCTGTCCAGCTCCCTCTTGAAGACTACAAGGGGCCTATTGGTATATCATCTTATGGCTGGTGGGAGGCTGTTGAACAGTCTTGGGCCCTGGACACTTATTGTGTTTTCTCTTAGTGTACCAGTGGCTCCCCTAATTTTCACTGGGGGTATGTTACATCGCCTGCCAAGTCTTTTGCTTACGTATGGAGTGATTTTTGTGAGCAGGTTAGAGACCAGTCCCTCCAGAATCTTCCAGGTGTAGATTATGATATCTCTCGCTTGCACTCCAGTGAGTACAAGCCAAGTGCTTCCAGGCGTTCCCAGTACTTTAGGGGTTTGATGGAACTTATACAGGCAGTAAAAGTTCTCTGTACATTCTCTAGATCTTCAATTTCACCTGCCTTGAATGGATATGTTAATGAACAGCAGTATTCCAGCCTTGAAGGAACGAATGATTTAAAAAGGATCATCAGTGGCTTGGCATCTTTTGTCTTGAGTGTTCTCATTATCCATCCTATCAGTCTCCTCACAGATGTGATAGTGGCATTGTTGTGGTCCTTGAAGGTGAGGTCTTCGGACATTACCACACCCAGGTCATTCACATTACTCTTCTGCTATATTGTGTGATTTAAGTTTCTATTATACTCAGTCCTAATTATTATTTCCTCCAGTTTTCTATAACGGAGTAGTTTGAATTTGTCTTCATTGAACATCATATTGTAAAGTAAAAGGACACAAGTGCAACTAATGTGACATTTATTGTGGCAACGTTTCGCTCTCCAGGAGCTTTATCAAGCCATTACAAACAATACATGGACACAGAGGGTATATAAAGGCTCAGAGTGAGGTGAATACTAGTGAGGTACCATTTCGTTGTTCACTAGTGGTAGTAGTAGTAGTAGTAGTAGTAGTGGTAGTGACAAAAGTAATACAATATGGTAGAGCAATTAATTCGTACATGAGTAAAAGGATATAAAAGCTATTACTTGGGTAACATAAAAATAAGTTGGACAAATATAAACTGGAATGAGGCAGCTTGTTTCAGTGTTCACTCTCTGTGCTTTGTGTAGTATAACAGGAGAGACTATGTGATGGCAGGGTTTACTGTTTTCAGGAGGATTCTTGCTAAGACTTCGGAGATGGTGAAGCTGCCGTTGTTTTGTTTAATTGTATTCGAAACAGCGATCAGTGCTGATTCGAGGCACTTGCGTCTGCGGAAATTAGTTTCTTTGATCACTAATTGGGCGTCTCTGAATTTCATGAGATGTTTGGTGAAATTTCGGTGTTGTACACAGGCGTTGTTCAGGTTATCGTTCCTACATGTGTAAATGTGTTCATTGAGGCGGGTGTCGAGGTTTCTGGCTGTTTCACCTACGTAAATCTTGTCACAGCCTCCACAGGGTATAGCGTAAACTCCTGCATTGACTGGTTCGTGGTGCTTGGATTTTGTCCTGGTTATATCCTTTATTGAAGTGCTAGAAGCGATTGCGACTCTGGTGTTAGCTTGTGAAAGTGCTTTTGAGACGTTCAGTGCAACCTGACTGTTGGGAAGAATTATAACTTTGCTGGGAGTGGTGTTGATGCGTGGAGAATTTATGATCTGAAGAGCTCTTTTCTTGCAGTCTTTGATGAAAAAAGAAGGAAAATGTAACTCTGTGAATGTTTGGTGAATGTATGTACACTCCTCGTCAAGAAACTCAGGACTACAAATTCGGTATGCTCTTAGGAAAAACCCGATGATGATGCCTCTTTTGGTCTTGGTATCTTGACTGGAATAGAAGTGTGCGAGATCATTTTTATTGGTGGGTTTCCGATAAACTTGAAATCTTAGGTTGTTGTCTACTTTGTGAATGAGGACGTCGAGGAAAGGTAGCTTGTCATTGGACTCTTCTTCTAGTGTAAACTGGATCGCCGGTTCAACTGCGATGAGCCTTGCCTGAAGATCCTGTACATCAAAACGTTTTGGAGTTATTACGAGGACATCGTCCACGTAACGTAACCAAGTGACGCTTGAAGGGATGAAGTTGGCGAAGTGTTCGGACTCTATGTGTTCCATGTATAAGTTGGCTAGGACGGAACTTATGGGGGACCCCATTCCCATGCCGTAGGTTTGTTTGTAGAGCTTGTTATTGAAAGAAAAACAGTTGAAATTAACACAGAGTTCAATTAAGTCAACAAAGTAGACAACAACCTAAGATTTCAAGTTTATCGGAAACCCACCAATAAAAATGATCTCACACACTTCTATTCCAGTCAAGATACCAAGACCAAAAGAGGCATCATCATCGGGTTTTTCCTAAGAGCATACCGAATTTGTAGTCCTGAGTTTCTTGACAAGGAGTGTACATACATTCACCAAACATTCACAGAGTTACATTTTCCTTTTTTTTTCATCAAAGACTGCAAGAAAAGAGCTCTTCAGATCATAAATTCTCCACGCATCAACACCACTCCCAGCAAAGTTATAATTCTTCCCAACAGTCAGGTTGCACTGAATGTCTCAAAAGCACTTTCACAAGCTAACACCAGAGTCGCCATCGCTTCTAGCACTTCAATAAAGGATATAACCAGGACAAAATCCAAGCACCACGATCCAGTCAATGCAGGAGTTTACACTATACCCTGTGGAGGCTGTGACAAGATTTACGTAGGTGAAACAGCCAGAAACCTCGACACCCGCCTCAATGAACACATTTACGCATGTAGGAACGATAACCTGAACAACGCCTGTGTACAACACCGAAATTCCACCAATCATCTCATGAAATTCAGAGACGCCCAATTAGTGATCAAAGAAACTAATTTCCACAGACGCAAGTGTCTCGAATCAGCACTGATCGCTGTTTCGAATACAATTAAACAAAACAACGGCAGCTTCACCATCTCAGAAGTTTTAGCAAGAATCCTCCTGAAAACAGTAAACCCTGCCATCACATAGTCTCTCCTGTTATACTACACAAAGCACAGAGAGTGAACACTGAAACAAGCTGCCTCATTCCAGTTTATATTTGTCCAACCTATTTTTATGTTACCCAAGTAATAGCTTTTATATCCTTTTACTCATGTACGAATTAATTGCTCTACCATATTGTATTACTTTTGTCACTACCACTACTACTACTACTACTACTACAACTAGTGAACAACGAAATGGTACCTCACTAGTATTCACCTCACTCTGAGCCTTTATATACCCTCTATGTCCATGTATTGTTTGTAATGGCTTGATAAAGCTCCTGGAGAGCGAAACGTTGCCACAATAAATGTCACATTAGTTGCACTTGTGTCCTTTTACTTTACATATTGTCGGTAATTCTACCAACTTCATTACGAACATCATATTGTTCGCCATTGCCTACTGGAAAACTTGGTTTATATCTTTTTGGAGATTTGCCGTCCTCCATGGATGAGACTCTCATGCAGATCCTGGTATAGTCTGCAAAGGATGATACAGTGCTATGGTTTACATTTTTGTCTAAGTCTGTTATAAGAATGAGGAAAAGGATAGGGGCGAGTACTGTGCCTTGTGGAACAGAGCTCTTCACTATGGCAGCTTCCGATTTAACTCTGTATACCACTACTCTGTGTTCGATTGGCTAGAAAGTTGAAGATCCATCTGCCCACTTTGCAAGTTATCCCTTTAGCACTCATTTTGTGAGCTATTACACCATGATCGCACTTGTCAAAGGCTTTAGTAAAATCTGTGTATACTACATTTGCAATTTGTTTGTTTTCCAGTGCATCTAAGACTATATCATAGAGGTCCAGTAGTTGCGAGAGGCAGGAGCGATCTGCTCTGAAACCATGTTGCCCTGGATTGTGTTATTAATTTTTGGGAGTCCAAGTGGGTTACAGCCCTGCTTCTTAGAACTCTTTCAAAGATTTTTTATGATGTGGGACGTTAAAGCTATTGGTCTATAGTTCTTTGCTATTGTTTTGCTGCTACCTTTATGGAGTGGGGCTATATCCACTGTTTTCAGTGACTCTGGAATCTCACCTGTGTCTATGCTCCTTCTTCACAGTATACTTGGTGCCCGTGAGAGAGGTTTCTTGCAGTTCTTAGTGAACACAGAGTTCCACGAGTTTGGGACTGGGGCTGAGTGCATGGGCATGTCGTCGATTGCTAGTGGAGTTAGGGTTATGTCAGATATTTGGCATACATTGACAGGGTTTAGAGGCACATTCATGAAAAATTGTCTAGATTGTCTATCTTTAGACTGATTAGTGGCTAGCTGAACACAGTTATATTGAGATTTCAGTATTTCACTCATTTCTCTGTTGTCGTCTGTGTAGGATCCGTCTTGTCTGAGTAAGGGCCTTATACTAAGGTGGTTTTTGCCTTGTTTCTAGCAAATGAAAAGAAATATTTCGAATTTCTTTCAATTCCACTAATCGCTTTTAGCTCCTGTATTTCGTAGTCTGAGGGAAAGGAAGGGGGGTTACGGAGGAAGTAATCGGACAAAGGACGGAAGCATTCAACGGCTTTTGCTATAAATATTTAATAATAGATTTACAGCATTTGTGATCCATGGATCCTTCCTCACCACTGTTGTAATAAATATCTGTCCAACCGATGTAGATTTTTTTGAGTATCACGCGTAGGTTCGTTGCATTATTCTCTCTTAGATTTTATATCTCATAAATGGATTTAAATTTTACTTGGAACAATGAAACATACGAAAATGACACAAAACATTCAATGGCCAGATAATATTAACACTGTTGTGGAGAAGTAATGTCCAAGATGAGCGAGAGTAAACGGCGAGAATAATGGGACTCACACCTCTCTCTCAGCCATGATGGACGTCCTGGACAGGGTCATGGATCCTTCATCCTCCCATTAGCTGGATGGAGATGATCGTATACCCCGCAACACAGCTTCATTAAACCACACATTTAATCTCTGAATTTGGTCTTAACCAAGCAGATTTAAACTAAAGCTAGATTACACGTGGATAGGATGCAATCACCACCACATACCAGCAAGGTTGTGGGTGTAAAGACTCACACCTAACAAGGCCTGTGATGTAATTCAAGGCAGGGTGGTCCGAAAAAGAAAAACTTTCACCATCATTCACTCCATCACTGTCTTGACAGAAGGGTGCTTTACACTACAGTTTTTAAACTGCAACATTAACACCCCTCCTTCAGAGTGCAGGCACTGTACTTCCCATCTCCAGGACTCAAGTCCGGCCTGCAGGTTTCCCTGAATCCCTTCATAAGTGTTACTTTGCTAACACTCCAACAGCACGTCAAGTATTAAAAACCATTTGTCTCCATTCACTCCTATCAAACACGCTCACGCATGCCCGCTGGAAGTCCAAGCCCCTCGCACACAAAACCTCCTTTACCCCCTCCCTACAGCCTTTCCAAGGCCGACCCCTACCCCGCCTTCCTTCCACTACAGACTGATGCACTCTTGAAGACATTCTGTTTTCTCCATTCTCTCTACATGTCCGAACCACCTCAACAACCCTTCTTCAGCCCTCTGGACAACAGTTTTGGTAATCCCGCACCTCCTCCTAACTTCCAAACTACGAATTCTCTGCATTATATTCACACCACACATTGCCCTCAGACATAACATCTCCACTGCCTCCAGCCTTCTCCTCGCTGCAACATTCATCACACATGCTTCACACCCATATAAGAGCGTTGGTAAAACTATACTCTCATACATTCCCCTCTTTGCCTCCAAGGACAAAGTTCTTTGTCTCCACAGACTCCTAAGTGCACTGCTCACCCTTTTCCCCTCATCAATTCTATGATTCACCTCATCTTTCTTAGACCCATCCGCTGACACGTCCACTCCCAAATATCTGAATACATTCACCTCCTCCATACTCTCTCCCTCCTATCTGATATCCAATCTTTCATCACCTAATCTTTTTGTTATCCTCATAACCTTACTCTCTCCTGTATTCACTTTTAATTTTCTTCTTTAGCATACCCTACCAAATTCATCCACCAGCCTCTGCAACTTCTCTTCAGAATCTCCCAAGAGCACAGTGTCATCAGCAAAGAGCAACTGTGACACCTCCCACTTTATGTGTGATTCTTTATCTTTTAACTCCATGCCTCTTGCCAAGACCCTCGCATTTACTTCTCTTACAACCTCATCTATAAATATATTAAACAACCATGGTGACATCACACATCCTTGTCTAAGGCCTACTTTTACTGGGAAATAATCTCCCTTTTTCCTACATACTCTAACTTGAGCCTCACTATCCTAGTAAAAACTCTTCACTGCTTTCAGTAACCTACCTCCTATATCATACACCTGCAACATCTGCCACATTGCCCCCCTATCCACACTGTCATACGCCTTTTCCAAATCCATAAATGCCACAAAAACCTCTTTAGCCTTATCTAAATACTGTTCACTTATATGTTTCACTGTAAACACCTGGTCCACACACCCCCTACCTTTCCTAAAGCCTCCTTGTTCATCTGCTATCCTATTCTCCGTCTTACTCTTAATTCTTTCAATAATAACTCTGGTATAAACCTTGGTAATAAATACCGACAAGTTGGTTTAGAAAGACACGTAAGCAAACACTATAACATATTTATTAGAAAACGTTTCGGTCCTGTTACTCGACAGTGTTGAGTAACACCACACCACCTCCTTTGTCAGCGGTTGTAATGACGATATCATCGTTGTTGGCCAAGTTCCTGAGTGCTTGGATGTATCTTCTGGGAATGACCGGTCTTGAAGGCTCAGTAGCTGCAGCAGTGATGATTCCTTGGACAAAGCCCTTTTGAAACTCGGAGTCTCCAAAAGGTTGGTTCTTGGTTACCATATCCACCAGATTATGTTTCTTGTTGATGCCAGTAGTAAACTTGAGCCCTAGGCTCAAGAAATCATAAATAACTTATCTTCCTATACACTAACCGTCACCGAGACAGAAGCCCTCAGCCTAGGGCTCAAGTTTACTACTGGCATCAACAAGAAACATAATCTGGTGGATATGGTAACCAAGAACCAACCTTTTGGAGACTCCGAGTTTCAAAAGGGCTTTGTCCAAGGAATCATCACTGCTGCAGCTACTGAGCCTTCAAGACCGGTCATTCCCAGAAGATACATCCAAGCACTCAGGAACTTGGCCAACAACGATGATATCGTCATTACAACCGCTGACAAAGGAGGTGGTGTGGTGTTACTCAACACTGTCGACTACAACAATAAAGTCTTAAATCTTCTCAACGATGCCAACACATACCAGCCTGTATCGGAATCAGTGCTACTTCAAAGTACCCAGACTTTCCTTCAAAAGGCTCGTAGCATCTTACGAAAATCAGAACAAGGCAAAAAACTACTTAAACTTTTACCAGGTCAACCGAAACCAGCACGCCTGTATGGCCTTCCTAAGACACACAAACCTGGCATCCCACTACGGCCTATCACTTCGGGCATAGGGAGTGCACCACACAGACTAGCCGGCCACCTTGCCAAATACCTTTCAGCGCTTCTGGGCACTATCAGTCAAGCCCACCTCAAACATTCAGGTGACCTTCTCTCCCGAATTTCCAACCTGAATGTCAAAAACAAAAGCATGGCTTCCTTCGATGTCACAGCCCTCTTTACCAACGTTCCTACTGACGCTGCAATCAACATTCTGAGACAGAGGCTCACTGAAAACCACGACCTCCCTTTACCTCTTCTAGATTTCATCAATCTAGTGGAACTGTGTGTTAATTTCAACTTCTTCAAGTATCAGGACAACTGTTACAAACAATGCTTTGGGATGGCAATGGGCAGCCCGCTCAGTGCTGTGCTTGCCAACCTCTTCATGGAAAACTTGGAGACAGAGAAATTCAGCACCCTCATTCCCAACACCGTTACCTGGCTAAGATACGTTGATGATATATTGGTTTTCTATCCAAGACGTCTCAATATCCAGGCCCTTCTCAACAAGATCAATGCAGTTGAACCATCAATAAAGTTTACACTTGAACTCGAAAATGATGGCAAACTTCCTTTCCTCGACGTTCTACTGTGCAGATCTCCCGACAGTGACAAACTTCTCTTCAAAGTGTATAGAAAACCTACCAACAAGGACGATCTTATACACTTTTATTCACACCAAGATACCCGCACTAAGAGAGGAGTCCTCATTGGCTTCTTCTTGAGAGCTCTTCGCATCTCCAGCCCTTGTTTTCTAGAAGAAGAATGCACTTACATAACACAAGCCTTTACACGTCTTCAGTTCCCATCTTTCTTCATCCGAGATTGCAGACTCAAGGCACAAGCTATCCTCAACAAACCGCCCATGGAACAGCCCCCTAAACAGTTCATAGTACTCCCATGTGGCGATGTTGCCACGAATACTCGCCGGGCACTTGCTATGAGTAACATCATCGTTTCCACCATAAACACATCCTCTATCAAAGACCTCACTACTAAACGCAGCCCCACACCTCTAACTTCTACAGCAGGCGTCTACACTATCCCCTGTGGGTTCTGTCCCAAGAAATATGTAGGCGAGACAGGCAGAGATCTTGCAGTCCGCCTGAATGAGCATCGAAATGCCTCTAACAGAGACGATGTAAGGTACGCCTGTGTCCTCCACAGAGACTCCACGGGGCATTTGATGAACTGGAACGAGGCACAACTCGTTCTCACCGAACCAGACCTCAGACGCCGACGGTGCCTAGAAGCCTCACTAATCACCGTCACCGACACTATAGAACGCAACACTGGAAACTACAAAATTTCAAAAACATTGGCATACATGATACTTAAGCAGCACCAACCCAACAACACAGGAGTCACATGATTTCATCGTCTACTGGTCCTCATCATAGGCAGAGGTTGTTTTGATAAGGACCTGCCTCGCATGGGCCAGTAGGCCTTCTACAGTGTTCCTCCATTCTTATGTTCTTATGACATTCCTCAGGTCACGTGCGTCACATCTCACTCTCCGCCTATATATATAATGTCTTTCTACCTCTGTATGTTAGAAGTGATCAAGGTCCCAGGACCGAAACGTTTTCTAATAAATATGTTATAGTGTTTGCTTACGTGTCTTTCTAAACCAATAATAACTCTACCATAATAACACTCATGTTTGCCCTTTATCAAAGACATCTGCCCGTGACCAGGTGACAAATGCTCTTGCTTCACACCATGAGATCCGGGTTCAGTTCCAGGAGAGGGTTGAAACAGTGGGCGTGTTACCTTACACTGGTTATCTATGCTCACCCATAAGTAGGTAATGGGTACCTGGGTGTTAGTCGACTGGTGTGGGTCGCATCCCGAGGACAAAATTGACCTAATTTGCGGGAAATGCTCAGCATAACAAGGGGCTTTCCATATAGTGATATGTCATTGATGACAGCTTGGCCTGTATACCTTGTACATGTACTTGTAGAAACATTGATGACAGCTTGGCCTGTATACCTTGTACATGTACTTGTAGAAACATTGATGACAGCTTGGCCTGTACACCTTGCACATGTACTTGTAGAAACATTGATGACTGCTTTGCCTGTATACCTTGTACATGTACTTTTAGAAACATTGATGACAGCTTGGCCTGTATACCTTGCACATGTACTTGTAGAAACATTGATGACAGCTTGGCCTGTATACCTTGTACATGTACTTGTAGAAACATTGATGACAGCTTGGCCTGTATACCTTGTACAAGTACTTGTAGAAACATTGATGACAGCTTGGCCTGTATACCTTGTACATGTACTTGTAGAAACATTGATGACAGCTTGGCCTGTATACCTTGTACATGTACTTGTAGAAACATTGATAACAGCTTGGCCTGTATACCTTGTACATGTACTTGTAGAAACAAAGATATTATTATTACTTAGAGGAGAGGCCCGAATATACCAAGAGAGGAGAGGCCCGAATATACCAAGAGAGGAGAGGCCAGAATGTACCAAGAGAGGAGAGGCCAAAATACACCAAGAGAGGAGAGGCCAAAATATACCAAGAGAGGAGAGGCCAGAATATACCAAGAGAGGAGAGGCCAAAATATACCAAGAGAGGAGAGGCCAGAATATACCAAGAGGAGAGGCCAAAATACACCAAGAGAGGAGAGGCCAAAATATACCAAGAGAGGAGAGGCCAGAATATACCAAGAGAGGAGAGGCCAGAAT
The DNA here is from genome assembly GCF_026875155.1 of Cherax quadricarinatus. Lineage (NCBI taxonomy): Eukaryota > Metazoa > Arthropoda > Malacostraca > Decapoda > Parastacidae > Cherax > Cherax quadricarinatus. The sequence continues at coordinate 24,011,148 of NC_069464.1, read as the reverse complement.
AAACCAAGAGAGGAGAGGCCAGAATATACCAAGAGAGGAGAGGCCAGAATATACCAAGAGAGGAGAGGCCAAAATACACCAAGAGAGGAGAGGCCAAAATATACCAAGAGAGGAGAGGCCAGAATATACCAAGAGAGGAGAGGCCAGAATATACCAATAGAGGAGAGGCCAGAATATACCAAGAGAGGAGAGGCCAAAATATACCAAGAGAGGAGAGGCCAGAATATACCATGAGAGAAGAGGCTAGAATATACCAACAGAGGAGAGGCCAGAATATACATGAGAGGTGGTCAGAATATTCCAAATAAAAAGAGGAGAGGTTAAAATATGCCAAGAAAGGAGAGGCCAGAATATACCAAGGGACGGAAGGCATAATATAAGAAGAGAGGAGAGGCCAGAATATAAGAAGAGAGGAGAGGCCAGAATATAAAAAGAGAGGAGAGGCCAGACTATACCAAAAAAGGAGAGGCCAGAATATACCAAGGGACGAAAGGCTAGAATATAAAAAGAGAGTATATACCATATAATTCCTTACCTTGTTATAAGTAACTCAGTGTTAGCCACTTGCTTCTCTTATACAATTAACTGTTGTTACTGTTATACCGTACTTAATGATGACTGTGGGGACTTTGGTGTGTATGACATAACACTGTGGACAATCCTTGCACCACTCACTCGTCTCCTCCCACAACCTAGACTGGATGACTGAGGCCACAGCAACCCCAGCGCGCTCTCAAAGTGCCAGTGTTATCATTATCACTAATATTGTAGAAGTAGTTTATTAAAAACTTTATATATATAATACATACATAGGTACGTCAAACATACCTAAAACATGACTATATTATTGTTAACATATACTGAAACTCCATCACCACTTAAACATATATACAATATACAATATACATATACAAAAACACTAAATACAATCCTTACACATTCACGTACAAAACACAACGTTTTAAACATTAGACTTATATATTACATTTAATTGACCAATAGAGAGGAAAGTATAAGAATAAATTTTAATTTTCCTAGTTTACGAACAAATAAGCAACACTAGCATTACTATGAAACTTAAACACTTGTACAATCTTAACGCAACACAAACATACACATTTCTACAATACACACCTCCTAAAACTTTACAACATTTCATATTATTCAGTGATACATAACACCCAACCTTAAAGATACATATCAGAAAATAGGTTGTGAAACCTAACCCTTATCTAACTTTAAATGTTACTTTACAATAAACAGGGAATATTACCACACAGAAAATTAAACTGATAAATAATATACACACATACATATATATTTCTCTTACACATTCACTTACAAATACACCCACTCACACATGTACAGTATATTCATTAAAAATATTTTTTAAGAACCATGACCGTATTACAGGAACCACACACACACACCACACACACACACACACACACACACACAAAACACACACACACACACACACACACACACACACAGCACTGGTCCTAGGACTGACCCCCGCGGGACCCCCCTGGTCACAGGTGCCCACTCTGACACCTCGCCACGTACCATGACTCGCTGCTGTCTTCCTGACAAGTATTTCCCTGATCCATTGTAGTGCCTTCCCCGTTATCCCTGCTTGGTGCAAAAATGGAGGACCAAGCAGGGATAACAGGGAAGGCACTACCAATGGATCAGGGGAAAACTTGTCAGGAAAAACAGCAGCGGTCATGGTAAGTGGCGAGGTGTCAGAGTGGGCACCTGTGACCAGCGGGGGTCCCCCAGGGGTCAGTCCTAGGACCAGTGCTGTTTCTGGTATTTGTGAACGGACATGACGGAAGGAATAGACTCTGAGGTGTCCCTGTTTGCAGATGACGTGAAGTTGATGAGAAAATTCACTCGATCGAAGACCCGGGAGAACTACAAAGGGATCTGGACGGCTGCAGACCTGGTCCAGCAATTGGCTCTGGAGTTCAATCCCCCAAGTGCAAAGTCATGAAGATTGGGGAAGGGCAAAGAAGGCCGCAGACGGAGTACAGTCTAGGGGTCAAGACTAAAAAACCTCACTCAAGGAAAAAGATCTTGGGGGAGTATAACACCAGGCACATTCCTGAAGCGCACATCAACCAAAATAACTGCTGCAGCATATGGGCGCCTAGCAAAAACCCCAGAACAGCATTCCGACATTTTAATAAGGAATCATTCAGGACCCTGTACACCGTGAAACTTTTAGGCCCATTTTGGAGTATGCGGACCATTTTTGGAACCCCACCTAGCCAACACGGAAAAACTAGAAAAAGTGAAAAGGTTTTTGAACAAGACATCCAGAGCTAAGGGGTAGTCCTAGAGGAGGGGTTTAAAGGGAAATAACCTGACGCACTGGGGGGCAGGGAGATAGGGGGGACATGATAACGAAAAAAAATACGAGGGGAATTGACAAGGTGGACAAAGACAGGTTTCCAGAGATTGGACCAGAAACAAGGGGACACATTGGAAGCTAAAGACACAGAAAATCACAGGGATGTTAGGAAGATTTCTTCAGCCCAATAGTCAGTAAGTGGAAAGTTTGGGAAACGATGTAGTGGAGGCAGGATCCAAACATAGCTTTTAAACAGGGTATGATAAACTCACGGGTCAGGGAGAGTAACCTAGTAGCGACAGTGAAGAGGGGGGGCCGGAGCTCGGACTCACCCCCCAACCTCAACTAGGGGAGTACAACTAGGTGAGTACACACACACACACCACACACATATATCATTAACAACACTGCACTTGCCAAGGACTCGAACCCATGGCTTTTGCCTTCCTCATGGGGGCAAAAACGCATGATGCCCTATTCTGGCCCCTACAAACCCTTAAGAGTACACAACCAGTGGAACTGGATTTTGTACTCGCTCCCAAGGACACTCGATGGGTGGTTGATCTGGCAAATTTCCTTTTCTAGTCCCTGTTTCGTGTACTAGTATAACGAGCAGTATTTTATGTTATTGTGACCACGACCGAGTGGTATTGATCAATAACAACACTGCACTAGCCAAGGACTCGAACCCATGCTGCTCGTTGCACTAGTATACCAAACAGGGACTAAAATGAAATTAGCCTAGAGTCATCCACACCATCCTGTGTCCTTGGGTAGCGAGTATAACATCCAGTTCTACTGGATAGGGATAGTATGGTCCAGTGGATTAGGTGCAGGGGTGCCACTAACACGATAAGTAACAGCACAATAAGCATCCGGGGTCTTCTAGCATACAAAAGAGGGATTACCAATAGACCCCTGGCTGTCTTCAAGAACGCACGAGATAGGCATCTAAAGTCAGTAACTGACCAGGTAGGCTGTGGTTAGTACATCATGTTGAATGCAGCCAACAGTAATAGCCTAGTTGATCAGACCCTGATCCACCATGAGGCCTAGTTATAGACCAGGCTGTGGGGGCGTTGAGCCCCGAAACCCTCTCCAGGTGTACCCCAGGTGTTCGTTCCCCAGTTCTATTCCCACTTAAGAAATTCCAGTTTTTCCTCTAGGTCCTGTAACCTTCCCTTTTCAGCGGCTTTACCTCAAAACTGCCATTTTTTACTCTTTGTATCCATCATCTGGACCATTTCATTGCAAAACATGTTTAGCTTTGTTCCATCATGCTTCTGAGCTTTGTTACCCATGATTCCTTATCAGACAATCGTTTGGGGTGTGTGTATCTGTGTGTGCCTGTGCTCACCTAATTGTACTCACATAGTTGTGTTGCAGGGTCGATTCACAGCTCCTGGACCCGCCTCTTCACGGGCCCAGTAATAAGTCACTCTTTGCTCCATGAGCTTTATCATACCTCTTCTTAAAGCTAAGTATGAATCCTGCCTCTGCTACATCACTTCCCAGACTATTCCACTTCCTGACAACTCTGTGATGGAAGAATACTTCCAAACCCGTCCCTGTGATTCATCTAAGTCTTCAGTTTCCAACTGTGTTCATCTCTGGAACATTCTGTGTCTATTACCCTTTGGGGATTCCTCTTAGCATATTATATGTAGTTATTATATCCTCCATCTGTTGTCCTGTCCTTCAGTGCCATCAGGTCGATTTCCCTAAACCTCTCCTCGTAGGACATGCACCTTAGCTCGGGACTAGTTTTGTTGTAAACCTTTGCACGTTTCTCTGTTCCTTACGTGCTTAGATAGGTGGGGATTCTAAACTGATGCCCATACTCCAAATAAGGCCTAATGTACAGGGTGAACAGGGTTCTGAAAGACTCCTTATTGAGATGTCGGAATCCTGTTCATAGGTTTTTCTAGGGAGCCCGGTATACTGCAGCAGTTATTTGGTTGATGTGCGCCTCAGATGTGCCCCAGTGTTATACTCGCCCCAAGATCCTTTTCCTTGAGTGAGGTTTGTAGTCTCTGGGTCCCTAGACTGTACTCCATCTGCAGTCTTCTCTGCTCTTTCCCCAAACTTCCTGACTTTGCACTTTGGGGGGGCTGGGCCCTGGAGCCCCGTTTTTGGACCAGGCCTGCAGCCTGCCCTTTGTAGTTCTGCTGGTCCTTGTCCGATTTAATTCTTCTCATCTACTTCACATCATCTGCAAACGAAGGACACTTCTGGTCTATTTCCCTTGTCATGTCATTGCATGCTAGTGGCCTTCTTTGGAATTGTTGTTTTATAATATGTAAACTACCAACTGTAATTTTACAGAGAGGTAAACGTTTCAGCTTCAGTTTCAAATACCAGAAACAGCACCGATCCTAGGACTGGTCCTTGTGAAACCCTGCTCGTCACACGCTCCCACTTTGATACCGCGTCATGTACCATGACTCTCTGTTGTCTTCCTGACAGGTATTCTCTGATCCATTGCAGTGCCTTCCCTGTTATCCCAGCCTGGTCCTCCAGCTTTTGCCACCCCCATCTCTTTTGTGGAAGTGTGTCAAATGTTCTCTTATAGTCCAAGAAAACACAATCTACCTACCCCTCTCTCTCATGTCTTACTGTCACCCTGTCATAGAATTTTAGTAGGTTTGTGCCACAGGATTTCCTGTCCTTGAAACTGTGCTTGCTGTTGCTGATAACCTCATTCCTTTCTAGGTGCTCCACCACTCTTCTCATGATAATCTTCTCCATGACTTTGCATACTGGACAGGTCAGTGACACTGGTCATTAGTTTAATGCTTCATGTCTGTCTCCTTTTTTTATTTTAAATTGGGGTTACATTTGTTGTCCTCCATACCTCAGGTAGTCGCCCTGTTTTGATAGAAGTGTTGAAGATTGTTGCTAGTGTTACACAAAGTGCCTCTGCTACCTCTTTAAAGGCCCCTGGAGAGATGTTATTTGACCCCAACGACTTTGAGGTATCTAGCTCGCTTTGCAGTTTCTTCACTTCTTCTTCGAATATATGTATTGTGTTCAACAGTTGATGGTGTACCCTACATCTCTGTCTTTTTGGAGTCTCCTCTGTCTCCTCTGTGAACACTTCTTTGGATCTCATGTTGAGGTCCTCACATACTTCGCAGTCGTTTCTTTGGATCTCGCCTCCTTCCTTCCTCAGCTTGATTATCTGGTCCATGACTGTTGTTTTCCTCCTGATGTGGCGTTACAACAGCTTCAGGTCAGATTTGGCTTTAACAGCTGTTATTTTCGTATTGTTGTTGGGCCTCCCTTCTTACCTGTGCATATTCATTTCTAGCTCTGAGACTGCTCTCCTTATTCTCCTGGGTCCTTTGCCTTCCATACTTCTTCCATTCTCTAGCACACTTGTTTCAGGCCTCTCTACACCTTTGGGTGAACCAAGGGCTCCTCCGGGCTTTCTCATTAATTCTGTTACCCTTGGGTACAAACCTCTCTTCAGCTTCCTTGCATATTGTTATCACATATTCCATCGTCTAGTTTACTGGCTTCCTTGCCAGTTCTCTGTCCTACTGAACCCAGTGCATGAAGTCCCCTCTCCTGTAGTCTCCTCTCTTGTAGTTTGGCTTCATTTGTCCTGCCTTCTAACTTGTAACTCTACTATGTGTTCGAATCTCAGAACCAAGTGCTCATTGGCCTTGAGGGGTCTTTCATATATGATGTCCTCAATATCTGCACTACTCAACGTGATTACTGGGTCCAGCCTTGCTGGGTCATCCTCTCCTTTCTCTTTGGTAGTCTCCCTTATGTGTTGGTGCATGAGGTTTTCCAGTACCACCTCCAACATCTTGGCCCTCCACGTTTCTGGGCCCCCATGTCGCTCCAGGTTCTCCCTGTCGATTTCCTTGTGATTGAAGTCACTCATAATCAGCAGCTTTGCTCTGCTCACATGAGCCCTTCTGGCCCCTTCAGCCAGTGTGTCAACCATCGCTCTGTTACTTTCATCATATTATTTCCTTGGCCCTGGGTTTGTGGGGGTTTTCATC
>NC_069464.1:23995987-24004276 GCF_026875155.1 Cherax quadricarinatus | reverse complement strand
CTTTTTTCTATAAATTGGGTTTTAAAGGAAAAAAAAGTTAAGTTGGGTTTTGTTGGGGGGTTTTGGGGTTGGGGGGTTTTTGGTTTTTGAAAATTTTAGCTAAAAACAAAAAAAGGGGGGTGGGGTTGTGGGGTGGGTTTTGTTGTTGTGACTTTCTAAAGGCTGTGCCCCCCTTTTTAAAATTTTAATAAACAAAAAGGGGTTAAAAACGAAAAAAAATTTTGTGGTTGTGGGTGTTTTTGGTGTTGGGGTGGTGGGCGTGTGGTTGGGTGTCATAGAGTTTTTTTGTGAAAAACGGGTTCAGTAGAAAAACATTAAAAGGTAAAATTTTTTGGTAAGATGGGGGGTGTGTATCGAATTAAAACCCGAAAAAAAATAAAAAAAGGGGGTTGGATAAATTTATTTTAAAAAACATATTTCAAAGGTGTTTTTGAAGGGTTCGGGGTTTTTTTATTGTGTTTCAAATGTTTATAGAGGTTTTGGGATTAAAAGTAAAGTGTTTAGTTAGTTTTTTTTGGTTTTTTTTCTGATGTATTGTGTCCCCTAATAACTTTAAGAACAAAAGGGGGAAAAACGAAAAATGCCTAGTCTGGAGACTGGGGGATGATTGTAATTTTAATGAAATGTAAGTGCAGATAAATTAAGATTCAAAATCTTATTGGGAGTACTCAAATATGTTTTGGAAATGTAAAAGGGTTTTTGAGTGTTTCAAATGTTGTTTTTTGAAGGTGATAAAGGGGTGTTTTGATTAAATTTTTCCGGTTTTAGTAGTATTCAGTGGTGTAACTGGAAGTACCAAAAAAGTGTTTTGGAAATGTTTAAAAGGTTTTCCAAAGGGTTTTTTTTGAGTGTGTTAAAATTTTGTTTTTTGAAGGGATCAAGGGGTTTTGAAGGTTTTCAAGGGTTTTTTGAAGGTGTTAAAAGGGTGTTTTGAGGTTATTAAAAGGCTTTTGAGTGTGTTTCAAATTTTATGAGAGTTTTTTTGAAGGTGTTAAAAGGGTGTTTTGAAGGTGCTGAAGGGGTTTTGATTAAATTTTCAGGGGTTTTTAGATATTCAGGGTGTAAGGGGAGTACTGAAATTGGTTTTTCTGGAAGTTTTTTAGGTTGATTGGAAAGTTCAAAGGTGTTCAAAGTTGTTTTGAGGGGTTTAAAAAAATGTTTTTTAAAGATGATCAAGGGTTTTTAAAGGGTGTTCAAGGGTGTTTTAAAGGGTGTTCAAAGGTGTTTTGGGGTTATTAAAAGGTTTTTTTTTGAGGGGTTCAAAGTGCTTGAAGGTGTTAAAAGGTTTTTAGTGATTTATTCAAATGATTTATGAAGTGTTTTGGTGATGTTCAAAGTAAAAGTGTTTGAGTTAGTTTTTGTGTCTTTTTCTGATGTACTGTGTCCCCTTATTAACTTTAATGAACAAAAGGGTTTTAAAACGGAAAAATTTGAGTTAGTTTTTTTGTGATAATGTTGTGTTGTATTTTGTAAAGAAATTGTGGGTATTAACGAAAAAATGCGACTTTCTGATGATGAAAAATTTGTGACGTCACTGTCATAGGGGGAAGTCGACAAGTTTCAGCTTGTGTGCACGGTCATCGCATGACGTCACTGTTAGAAGGCGAGTGTCCCCTTATTAACTTTAATGAACTAAAAGGGTCGACAAGATTCAGCTTGTATGTGTGACGTCACTGACCGCTGAGTAAACACCCTAAATTTGACTTTTTAGACCTGTATTAAGCATGTTTTCCCCCCAAAGGGGGGGATTCCAAAAATTTATCCAAAGGAGATGGGAATTTCAAAAACCCATAGGGGGAATAAAAAACTTGACCCGGGGAAATTGGAGAAATTTCAAAAACCCCCCATAGGGGGGAATCCAAAAACTTGGTAATTTTGAAAAATTTTTGGGTTGGGGGGTGGGGGGGGACAATCCAAAAAAAACCTTGATCCAAGAAAGGGGAAATTTCAAAAACCCCTGGGGGGAAAAATCCAAAAAAAAACTTGATTCGGGGAAGGGAGACTTTGTTTTTCGAAAAATTTTTTGGGAGGGGGTGAAAGTGAGGGGGGGGAACCTCAAAAATTTTATCTGAGGGGAAAGGAGATACAAAAAAAAAATTCAAAAAAAATCGAAAAAAAAACGGGAAAAAAAAATTCGAGGCCGGGGGCGATCCGGATGATGCTGCAGAAGGTGCAGCAGAAGGCGCAGGCGGGGGTCGCGAAGGGGGCGGGGGGCGCACAGGGGTCCGAAGGGCGCGGGGGAACCGGGCGCGATTGGGGGGGGTTCGCGAAGGGGGGTCGGAAGGGGGCGGGGCGGGGGGGTCGAGGGTGAGGTAGTCTCGAGGGGGAGGCAAGGTCAAAAAACCGGGGTAACACCAGGGTGAAAAGATGACCCTCCCAGCCCGCTGGTCCTAACCGGATAACCCCTCGGGGCCCACCCCCAAACCGGATACACCCCTCAGCCGCACCCCCTAAAACCGGGATCACCGCTCTGAAGGCCCTAAACCGGATACACTGCCTGCCGCATTTTTTACTACTTTTTTTTATATATATATATATATTATATATATTATATATATATATATATATATATATATATATATTAATAAGAGGGAGTGTTGGTAACGCAACCACCCAGGGGAATACTACCGCCCGCCAGATGACTGTGAAACAAAAAAACCCCTTAACGTTTTGCATGATGGTAGATTTCTGGTTTTTTTTCGTCTCATAAACACCTAAAAAACAGGGGTATCTTGCTACTCCCTTACACTTTGGGCACACTTTCCCGACAAAAGCACAGCAATATAATTAAAATACATCAGGTTTTTTCTCCTTTTTCTAATAGCTCTGTTTTTTTTTTTCTATTGCCATGGGGGAAATGGAAAAAAAATCTTTTCCCCCGTAACCATGCGGTCGTTGAGGGGACTAAAGTCCGGGAGCAATGGGGTAGTAACCCCTTCTCCTTATACAATACTAAAAAAGGAAGAAAAAAACTTTATAAAACTGGGTTGCTTAAATTGGGGTGGATTAGTGCGGGTACAAGAAACAGATGATTTCTGAGTTATTAAAGAAAAGAAGTTGGATTCCGGCCCTAAAGCGAAAACAAAACGAAGGGGTAGGAGAGTTTTTAGTGGGGGGAAATAAATGGGGGTTAAAAAACTGGGGTACTAGAGAGTTTTGGGGCAAAGAGGGGGGGCGTAATGTTAAAAAGATCAGTTATGGAAGGAGAAAAGAAATAGAATGTGTAAATTCAAAAATTAAAATGGGATTAAAGAAAAGGTTTGGAGCGAAAAGGGGGTCATAATAAGCGTGTATCACCTGGAGAAAGAGGAATCAGGGGGAGAGAGAGGATTTTGGAGATTTAAGTGAAGTAAGGACCTTTGAACCAAGTGAGAGAGTAATTGTGGTGGGGACTTGAATGCAAAGTGGAGAAACTTTTTAGAGGGGGTGTGGTAGGTAAGTTTGGGGGCCGGGTGTAAATAAATAATGGGAGCCCTTTGATTAACTTTGTATAAAAAGGGGTTTATTTATAGGAATACATTTTTTTAAGAAAAAGAGGATAAAAAATAACACATATAGTGGGGCGAAATGACAGTAGTTTGTTGGATTATGTATTGGTAGATAAAAACGTTGAGTAACTTCGGGATTCCCGTTTATAGGGGGGCCACAGATATATCAAAATTTTTTCTAGTTGTAGCAACTGAGAAAAAGGTAATGGGATAAAAGGAGAATAGAAGCATCGGGGAAGAGAGATGAAGGTTTATAAACTAAAAGAGAGGGCAGTTGGGGGTAAGATATAAACACTAGGGAGGATAGATGGGGCTAATGAGAGCATGGGCAATGGGGTCGAAGGGTATGGGGTAGGTTTAAAAATGTAGTGTTAAGTTTTTCAGCAAAAGTTTGTGGTTACAGGAAATGGGTGCGGGAGGGAAGAGGAGCGATTGGGGAATGAGATGAAAAGAGAGTATAAGGGAGAAAAATTTAGCAATGAAAGTTTTTACAAAGTAGAAGTGATGCAAGGAGGGAAGATAATGGAGAAAAAAGAGAGGTTAAGAGAGTGGGAAGAAATGTAAAAAGAGGCAAATGAGAGAGTGGGGAGATGTTATCAACAAATTTTTTGAAAAAAAGAAAAAGTTTTGGATAAATTTAACAAGTTAAAAAGCCTAGGAAAAAATTGTTTTTGTCATTAAAAATAGGAGAGGAAGTTATTAAAGGGAGATTTAAAGGGGATTGGGAAGATGGAAGGAAATTTTGAGGAATTTTTTTTTTAAATGTTGATAAGATAGGGAAACTGTGATTTCGTGTATAGGGCAAGGAGGAATAACATCTGTAGGGGAGGAAACCAGTTGTGATGTGGGAAGTTCGTGAGGCGTGGGTAAATGAAAGGGGGTAAGGCACCCGGGGATTGAGGGGTAAAGATAAAAATGTTAAAAAGCGGTGGGGATATAGTTTTGGAGGGGTTTGGGGCAATTTTTAATAAATGTATGGAAAAGGGAAGGTCCTGGGGTTTGGGCAGAGAGCAGCATATTTCCCTTTGTAAAAGGGCAAAGGGGATAAAAGAGAGTGCAAAAATTATGGGGGGAAAGTCTTTTTGAGGTACCTGGAAAAGTAAAAGGTAAGTTTAATTAAAAGAATTAAGATAAGACGGAAAAGGAAGAAGATAAACAAGAGGCTTTGGGAAAGGTAGGGGGTGGTGGACCAGGTGTTTACAGTGAAACATATAAGTGAACATATTTAGATAAGGCTAAAGAGGTTTTTTGGCTTTTTTGATTTGGAAAAGGCGTATGACAGGGGGAAGGGGGGCAATGGGGCAGATGTTGAAATTTATGGGTGGGGAGGTGGTTACGAAAGCAGTGAAGATTTTTACGAGGAATGGGGCTCAATTTTAAGTATTTGGAAAGAGGGAAATTTTTCCCAGTAAAAGTAGGCCTTAAAAAGGATGTGTGTGTCACCGTGGTTTTTAATATATTTATGATGGGGGTTTGTAAGAGAAGAAAATGCGGGGCCCCTTGAAAAGGGGCTGGAGTTAAAAGATAAAGAATCACACACAAAGTGGGAGTTGTCACAGCTGCCTTTGCGATGACACGTGCTCTTGGGAATTTTCGAAGAAAGTTGCAGAATTGGTGGATGAATTTGGTAGGTGTGCAAAAGAAGAAAAAAAAAGTGAATACAGGAAAAGAGAAAAGGATGGGATAAAAAAAAGATTAGGTGATGAAAGATTGAATAAAAATTTGGGAGGGAGAGAGTATGGAGGAGGTAACGTATTCAATTTTTGGGAGTGGCTTTCAGCGGAGGGGTCTAGAAAGATGAGGTAAATCTAAATTGATGAGGAAAAAGAGTGAGTGGTGCACTTGGGATCTGGGGGAGAAAAAAGAACTTTGCCCTTTGGAGGCAAAGGGGGGAATGTACGAGAGTATAGTTTTACCAACGCTCTTATATGGTGTGAAGCGTGGGATGAATGTTGCAGCGAGAGAAGGCTGGAGGCAGGGAATGCCCATGTCCGGGGGCAATGTGGGGTTGAATAAAATGCAGAGTTTTCGTAGTTTGGAAGTTAGGAGGGGGTGCGGGATTCCCAAAAAACTTTTTGTCCAAGGGCTGAGGAAGGTTGTTGGGGTGGTTTCGGACATTAAGAGAAGGGAGCGAAACAAAAACTTCAAGAGTGTACACGTAGGGGAAAGGGAAGGCGGGGTGGGGGTCGGCCTAGAAGGGTGGAGGGAGGGGGTAAAGGGGGTTTTGTTGCGGGGGGTTTTGGACTTCCGCAGGCTGCGTGAGCGTGTTTGATAGGAGTGAATGGAGAAAAAGGGTTTTTAATACTTGACGTGCTTTTGGGGAGTGGAGCAAAAAACATTATAAAGGGGATTCGGGGAAAAACCGGGCAGGCCGGACTTGACCCTGGAATGGGAAGTACAGTGCCTGCACTCTAAAAGGAGGGGTGTTAATGTTGCAGTTTAAAAACTGTATTTAAAAGCCCCCTTCTGGAAAGACAGTGAGGGAGTGAATATGGTGAAAGTTTTTTTTTTTCGGCCACCCTCCTTGGGGGAATGGGCCGGTGGTAAAAAAAAAAAAAAAAAAAATATATATATATATATATATATAATATAAAAATATATTATATAAATAATATATATATTTTATATATTAAAAATAAAAATATTTAAAATATGTATATATACATATTTATATGTAATTACTATTTGTATACACATATATAAAAATATAATATATATATATAAAAAATTTTAAATATATATATATATATATATATATAATATATATATATATAAAAATATATATAAAATATAAAAAAAAATTTTATATTTTACAATATATATAATAATTTTTGAATGTATAGGAGCCTTTAAACCAAGTGAGAGAGTTTGGGGTAGGGGACCTAAATGCAAAGTAGGAGAAACTTTTAGGTGGGTGTGGTGGTAATTGGGGGGGGGGGTGCCAGTGTAAATGATAAGGGAGCCCTTTGATTGAACTTTGAATAAAAGAGGTTTAGTTATAGGTAATACATATTTTAAGAAAAAGAGGATAAATAAGTATACAAGAATGATGGAGGCCGAAATGACAGTAGTTTGTTGGATTATGTTTTGGGTAGATAAAAGACTGTTTGAAGAACTTCAGGATGTACATGTTTATAGAGGGGCACAGATAACGATATTTTTCTATTGTAGCACACTGAGAGAAAAGGTAGATGGGATACAAGGAAATAGAAGCATGAGGGAAGAAAGAGGTGAAGATTTATAAACTAAAAGGGGAGGCAGTTGGGGAAGATAAAAACAGCTATTGGAGGATAGAGGGGCTAATGAGAGCATAGGCAATGGGGTCGAAAGGTATGGGGTTTTTTAAAAATGCAGTTTTTGGGTGTTCACAAAAGTTTGGGGTTCCCGGAAAGGGGGTTGCAGGGGGGAAGGGAGTGATTGGTGTAATATGATGTAAAGAGGTAGTAAGGGAGAAATAGTTAGCATATGAGAATTTTTACAAAAAAGTGATGCAAGGGGGGAGAGTATTGGAGAAAAAGAAGAGGTTAAGAGGTGGTGAAGCAATGAAAAAGAGAGCAAATGAGGAGTGGGTGGATTTTTTATCAAAAATTTTCTTTGAAAATAAGAAAAAGTTTTGGAGGAGATTACAATTAAAGAAAGCCAAGAACAAAGGATTTTCAGTTAAAAATGGGAGAGGAGAGTTTTAAATGGAGAGTAGAGTATTGGGAAGATGGAGGGAATATTTTGGGAATTGTTAAATGTGATGAAGATAGGGAAGCTGTATTTCGTGATAGGCAAGGGGGAATAACATCTTTAGGAGTGAGGAAACCCAGTTGTGAGTGTGGGGAAGTTCGGAGGCGTGGGTAAAAGAAGGGGGTAAGGCAGCTGGGATTGATGGGGTAAAGATAGAAATTTAAAAGCGGTGGGATATAGTTTTGGAGTGTTGGGCAATTAAATTTAAAAATGTATGAAGAGGGAAGGTACCTGGGGGATTGGCAAGAGCACATATTTTCCTTTGTAAAAGGAAAAGGGTAAAAGAATGAAAAATTATAGGGGGATAAGTCGTTTGAGTATACCTGGTAAAGTGTATGTAGGTTATAATTGAAAGAAATAAGATAAGAGGGAAAATAGATAGCAATGAACAGGGGGCTTTAGGAAAGGGGAGGGGGGGGTGGACCAGGTTTACAGTGAAACAATAAGAACAGTATTTAGAAAAGCAAAAGGGGTCTTTGGCATTTATGGTTTTTGGAAAAAAGGCGTATGAAGGGATGGGGGGGCATTGTGGCAGAAAATGAAAGTGTTGGTGTAGGAGTATTACTAAAAGAGTGAAAGTTTTTTACGAGGATAGTGGGCTCAAGTTAGATATGTAGGAAAAGGGGAAAATTTTTTTTCCCGAAAAATAGGCCTTGACAAGGATTGTATGCCACCGGGGTTTTTTAATATATTTATGATGGGGTTGAAAAGAGAATAAATGCGGGGGTCTTGGCAGATGCGTGGAGTTAAAAAAATAAAAATCAACACAATGGGAGTTTTCACAGCTGCTCTTTGCTGATGACACGTCCTTTTGGAGTTTTTGAAGAGAATTGCAGAGTTTGGGATAAAATTGGGTAGGGGTCAAAAAAGAAAATTAAAGGTGAAGCGGGAAAGAGAAAGGGTTATGGGGATAACAAAAAGATTGGGTGATGAAAATTGAAATCAGTTGGGGGGAGAGAGTATGGGGGAGGTAACGTATTAAAAATTTGGGAGTGACTGTCACAATGGGCTATGAAATGAGGTGAACATAAAATTTGATGGGGAAAAAAAGAGTGAGGGGTGCATTTAG
>NC_069464.1:23988487-23990987 GCF_026875155.1 Cherax quadricarinatus | reverse complement strand
ATCAGTCACAGCAAGATTTTGTTGTAAGAATATACTAAAATAATGATTAAGTGATTAAGTGCTGTGTGCCTCGCCACTTGTAAGTGTTAAACTTCCCGTTTTGGTCCTTGTTTTAATTTTTATTCATACTTTTTCATATTTCTTGAAAAAATATACTCTTGATGTAATTTCAATTACTTTTAACGTAAAGTGTTTTCTTTACTCTGTTTGAGTAAATTGTTTTGTCTAATTTACAATTAAGAGTTAAAGTGTTCAATCAGTTTTTTTTTTCTCATAATTTCTCTTTTATTATTTAACCTGAGTTTTCCCAGTGAGACTTTATTATTGCAGTGATTATTTCTACACCTTATTTTGTTGCACTTGTTCTGCAGTGAATTATTTTCTTTTATTGATATTTTTATGCATTATTATTCTCAGTTCATTATTGCATCTTGTTTTTCATTTTATTAATTTTCCTGATGTTGTCTTTGCATTATAATTTAATTTTGTTTATGCATTCTTAGAAAATATTGAAATTTCCCAGTTATCTCTCGTTGCATACAATTTAGTAATTTTATTTTATACTTTTTACATTGATTTAAAATTTTATTAGTTAATTCCTTTATTAGCTCATTTTGCATTTAATTCAGTCTCCAGTAATATTTTTACTTGTAAATTTCAATGTAATTTTTTTTTCTTGGCCAATAGTTCTTTACATTGAGTTGTCCTTCCTCTTGCAGTGTATCTTAGACATTTTTTATTACTTATGCAGAATTGTTAAGCATTTTCTTCCACTTAAGCTTACTGTGTTATTTCTCTATTTTTTTTTTTGCCTTATGTCCTTGAGTAAGTTCACTGAGATCATGTCCCAGTCACTTTTGAATGTTCACTTAGTGTATCATGCCAGTCAAAGTCAATATGAATCAGTCCACAGTACCAACTTTCCCCTTTACTGACTGAAAGACAAAAACCTAGCCCTTGAGCAATGTGTTTGTTCTCACAGCTTGTATTTGAGATTTGTTAAAGTGCTGCGAAATGTGAAGTTCAGATTAAGTTCCTATAGATCCGTGAATTACTTATTAACGTAGCCGAGCGGTCAGGCACTAGTAATACTGTCACTCCTGTCTGGACCCAGCCACAATATCATGCACGCAGGATAGTGCGACTACTATCCTTGCGATTTGGGGACTTGTTTAAGTATTCGTTCCTTCCCAGGGGATGCTTTGAGAAGAACTTTACTTGCAACGAGTTATGCCATCTCTTGCTGATGCCAAAAAGCCGTTGCAGAAAGACGTTTCTGTGGCTAGTGTGCTCACTTGAGTGTTGTGTTGTCCCTCGTGTTTCAGATTGGATCCCATTCTAGTTTACAGTAATCATGCATTGTAAGAATTATTTCTCGAGTAACTTCCACGTTTTTTAACGTTTGTAAGTGAAGTTTATACTGATACCTCGGTCACTGTGTGCGACTCAGATTGAATATCAGCATTGTTCACAGTGTTCATTTCTTTTCTCCGTGCTTGCAGTTTGAGATAGTAGATTGTTCCCCCCTTGGGTCATATTGCGTGTTATAGCGTTAATTTTTTTTCAACCGGTGGGAGTCATCCACTCCACCGAGTTTGTTCATTCCTCCAGTAAGAAAGAACCGATCCCTTGTGTTCTGGTGATTCGATTCCTGCTCCAGGGAAAATCTTATTCTGACTGTGAAGCCACCAGCAACCCTCAGTGACTTTGTCATGAACCAAGAATTACTGTATCGATCAGGGCCCAGTTGGGGATCCCCAGCAGAAGAGTATACCCGTTAGTAATTCCACAGTCACTAGTGAATGTAGCCTTACAGCTAGTTCACGATGTACCAGGTGTTGCACACCCTGGTATGGATCGTTCAGTAAAACAAGCCAGATTGAAATACTTTTGGCCTCGTATGGCAACTGATATTTCTGAGTATGTTAAGAAATGTAGTGTCTGCATGCAACATAAAGGTAATGCTAATGGCCCTAATCCAATCCAAGTGTATCCAACTACTAGCGAACCGTGGGAAAGAGTTGCGCTAGATTTGTTAACTAATTTCCAATGTTCCCTTTCCCAAAGGGAACAAACATTTGTGTGTTATGGTAGACCATTTTATCACCAATATTGTGAGTTAGTTCCTATTGCAGATAAGACTGCCGAGACAGTAGCTAAAGCATTTAAAGAACGCATTATCTGCAGGCATACCACCCCTAAGTCCCTAGTAACAGATAATGGAGGTGAATTCTGTAATGAGATTCTTGAAAATTTGTGCACCTTGTACAAGATCTCTAAATCCACCCCTTGTTTTCCCCATCATCCTGCCAGCAATGGGTTAGCGGAACGAACCAATAAGAAAGTGCTTGATGTCTTGAGAGCCACTATCAATCCCAACAGTGAAACTTGGGATGAAGTCATATCTGATGTGCACTGTGCTATAAATTCTGCTTACAATGTTTTCTATAGGTTTACACTCCCCATTATGCATTGTACAGTGTAAAATAAACGTTTTTCC
>NC_069464.1:23880987-23983487 GCF_026875155.1 Cherax quadricarinatus | reverse complement strand
GTTTTTTTCTCTCTACATGTCCGACCACCTAAAACAACCCTTTCCTCACCCCTCTGGACAACATTTTTGGGAAATTTCCCGCACCTCCTCCAAAATTTCCCAAACTACAAAATTCTTTTGCTTTAAATTTTCACACCACACATTGCCCTCGACAGGACATCTCCATTTCCCTCCAGCCTTCCCCGGGCAACTTTCATCCCCCACGTTTCACCCCCTATAAGGGGTTTGGGTTAAAACTAAACTTATACATTCCCCTTTTTGCCCCCAAGGACAAATTTTTCCCTTTTTTTCCCCACAGACCCTAAGTGCCCACAAATTTTTTTTTCCCTCACCCAATTCTATGATTCCCCTCATTTTTCCCCATCCCCCCCATCCCGACACGTCCCCCCCAAATATTTAAAAATACTTTCACCCCCCCAAACTCTCTCCCCCCAATCTGTTATTCAATTTTCTCACCAAAACTTTTTGTTATCCCAAAACCCCTTTACTTTTTCCTGTATTAATTTTTTTAATTTTTTCTTTTGCACACCCTCCCAAATTTCATCCCCCAAAACTCTGCAACTTCTCTTCAAAAACTCCAAGAGCACAGTGTCATCAGCAAAGAGCAGCTGTGACAACTCCCATTTTGTGTGTATTTTTATTTTTTTAACTCCCGCCCTTTTCCCAAAAAACCCTCGCATTTTTACTTCTCTTACAACCCCATCTATAAAAAAAATTAAAACAACCACGGTGACATCACACATCCTTTGTCAAAGGGCCTACTTTTACGGGGAAAAAAAAGGTCCATACCCCAAACCATTTTAACCCCCAATGTTTTTTTTTCCCCCCCCCCCGGTTTAAACCCCCCAATGACCCCCCCCATTCGGTCATCTCCACTAAAGGAGGGGGCACTGCACCAGGCCCATAAACAAAGCTATTTCGGGGTGCAACTCACACCCATTCACCCCACCCATGTATTTATCAAAAACCTATTTTTTAAAACTACACAACGTTTTAGCCTCAAAAACTGTACTTGGGAGATTTTTCCCATCATCAACAACCTATTACCAAACCAGTGTTTTTCCTTTTAAGCCTTCCTGAATTTAAATTTTCCAACAAAAAACCTTTGCAGGGAGTCCTGTTTTGGCGGGAAAAATTTTCAGCACGTTATTTACATCCCAAATTATTTTTTCCCTGTCTTCATTTATAACCTCGATCATATCCCCCCAAATTTCTACGCCGGTTCGAGAGAGTGCAGTTTTAGGGGCCTTCATTTCTATCCTAAAAAGGGAAGTTTTCTGTTAAAAGGGATAATTTTTGCCCATCCTCCTCTTTTGCCCCCAAACTTTTTACCCTTCTGAAAATTACGGTCACCAAAAATAACAGCATATTCTAAATGGGGCCCAAACCCCAAATAAATATAGTGTTGAAAGAACAACCTGGGGATTTCCCTATTATTTATATTTCAGAAATGAAGCCAAGAATTTTTTGGTTTTTATTGGGGGAACATAACACACTTTTTGTCTTTTTTTTAGATTACTGCAAACCCGAAAATCCTAAGCCCTTTTTCGAAATCAGTAGTATTAAGATCTACATTATTTAGTTTATTTGTGGCATGGTTTTTTAACTGTCCAACATTTAGAACTTTGATGTGCCCAATTTTTAAACTGCATTCCCACTTCTCTGACCATTGCATAGACAAATTAAATTTCCCTCCGGGAGGCTTATTTGTCCTCATTAGAATAAAATTTGGGACAAACCTTTTGGTTTCATCAGAAAAATTTGCTTATGCGCTATTTATTCCCTCATCTATGTCGTTTATGAAAATTTTGTGAACAAAAAGGGGCCCCAAATTTACTGACTTTTGAGGAAACCGCTTGTGCGTGCCCCCATTCTGTGATTCCGCATTTATGAAAAACTTTTTCCCCCCGTTATTTTTTCACCATCCCTTTTACCAGGAAAAAATTTCCCCTTTTCTTTTCCGGGGGCCTTTAATTTTCCACAATAGCCCTGGTGTGGAACTCTATCGAAAGCCTTACTGAAGTAAAAATTTCCCCCAATTTAAAATTTTCCCTTTAAACATTTCCCTTACCTCCCAAAAAACCTTTTTTAAAAAATTTTAATAGCCCCCCCCCCCCCCGTAAGCCGGGAAACGCCCCTTTGTAAAACCATGTTGAGTTATTAATAAAATCTGTGCCTGTCAGATGGCTAAAAAATTCGGCAAGTTTTGATTAAAAAAATTTTTCCCCCACTATGGAGGAAAGGCTTTTTGGGGTCTTAGTTCGAACCAAGGGACCGTAAATCTCCCTTTTTAAAAAATGGGTTTTTTACTTTTGGGCCTTTTCCATTTTTCGGGGCACTTTGCCAGTTTTTTGGATATTTTTAAAAAAAGATACCCAAAGGGATTTTAAGGGGTTTCCTTTTAAAATTTCCCTTTTAAAACCCTTCAAACTTTTTTCATGGGCCCTTTGGGGATTTGTTGGGTTTTTTAGTTTCTCTATTTGTCTGGGGGACCATGTCACTATTTACCGCATCGTACATATTTTAATTATCATCCTTTTTCTACAAAATTCATTATTTCGGGGAATTTTCGCTAGTATTTTCCTGGGTAAAAAATGAGAGGAAGTGGGGGTTTTTGGTTCACACATATTCTTATCACTGTCAGTGATTAAACCATTGGTTCTCTTAAGGGGGCCCAAAATTTGCCCCTATTTTTAAATTCTGTATACCTGGAAGAACTCTTTTGAGTTAGCTTCGAATCCCTTCGACCTTAAAATTTATAATCCCTTTTTGCTTTTCTTATTCCTTTCTTTATTTCTCCCTTTAATTTGAAAATATTTATTTCTTTAAAAATGCCCATCCCCCTTTTGTACGCCTATTTTATGCCTACTTTTGGGCCAATGGGGGTGTTTTAATCTTTGCTCATCCATTTGAGTTTAAATTTTTTTTAGATCTAATTTCCCTTCTCGGAACAAAAGTTTTCCCGGGGAGCTAGAAAAAACGCTCTGAAAAAAAGTCATTTTTGGAACCAAGATCACCCCACCTTACCCCTATCAGGACTCCCAATTTGCCCACCCCAAATAATTTTTCGGGCTCATGAAGTCGGGCCCAAACGAAAAACGGGGGAGATTTTTATTTTTCAGTTATCTGGGGTTTTTTAAAGATATATTGAAACTAAAATGATTTGTGATCCCTTTCCCCCAAACTCATCATTAACCTCAAAATTATTAATTAGTAATCTTTTTGGCAAGACCAAATCAAGGGAGATTGTTTTTCCTTTAGTTGGTTTTTGTTTACAAACCCGTTCTAAAAAGCCAAACCTGAACCCTTAAAAAGAAAGTCACTAGACTCAGATTTCCGTCTTTTTGTTTTTTAAACAATTTATTTAAAATAAAAATCTCCCCATTATCAAAAAATTTGTGTCTTGAAAGCCTTATGAATTTGTCCCGTAAACAGCTTACTGCCCCCCCAAAAAAAAATTTTTCCCCGTCCCCCGAGAAACTGTAGCCAAACAGATTTGTGTTCGAAAGTTTTAATTTTATATCATGTCAAGACAACAAATTTTTTTTTTCCCCTTTACACACATCGCCACACCACCACCCTTTCCCATTGACCCCAAACAGTGTTTGGAAAAAGTTTATAACCCCCGGGATGGGTTTCATTCAGAAGGGCCTTTTTTTCTATCTTTTTAGGTTGAAAAAAATTTTAGTTTTACCAAAAAAAATCCCATATTACCTACATTTGCAAGTAATCTTGTCATCAATCTTTTTCCTTTGACTCCTACTGTTTGTAAAAGTAAACCTCAAGGGAGTAGTCACTCGTTTTCCCCCCTTTCTATCTCTTTTTGTTTGTTTTCAATTTATTTGCCATTACAAAACAAATTTGTTTTGAATATTGTCTTTTAAACATATCCCGAGTTTTCCCCGGGAATAACTGCTGTTTTTTTTAAACCCCAATGCTGGCCCGCCTGATTGTTTCCCCCAAAAACCCATACCTCTAAATCTATTCCCCTTTAAAATTCCCAGGGTAAATTTATCAATTATCCCCTCAATTTGGGAAATTTGGGTAATGAAACCACTCCCTCCCCAGAGGAGAACCCCATCCCTTTTCATACATTTCACGTTTGCCAAAAAAAGGTCCCAGTTATCAATATATGGGATTGCAAATTCCTTTTCAGTACCTGTCAAACAAACAATTTTTACCAAAAGGGCCCCGAATTTCCCTTCATTGCCCACTTCCCCTTTTAACAAAATGCACATTTTTCCCTTGGGTCCCCCCTTGACCTAAATACTTCATGGTGAACCCGTTAAATTATCCAGCAGCCCTCTCTCCTCCCCTTTCCAATTTTCATTACCCCCCGCACAAAAACGGGTAAAGGGCTTGTTCCCTTACCCTTGGGGGCCCCCAAAATTATGCAAACCCGCTGACTCGTCACGAACACCACTCCAGGGGGACACACTCTCTGTTGACCTTTTTTGTCCCCTGTTACGAAAAGCACGGTCCATATATCTTACCGTGAATCCCTACTATTAAAAAAATTCTTTCCTTTAAATTTGAGGGGGGTCAGTGGTGCCTTCATCCCCCACTAACCACTGAAATAAACTCGCTTGGGGAAAAAAGAATCCTTTCCAGCTAAATTTTTTCTCACAAAACCCCTCCCAAACTCATCTGTCGAAGCTTCGGCCCCTTAAATTTTTTCCCCCTGAAGAAGTAGAATTTTCCTTCCTTTTAAAACTTGAACCTGAAAATTCTAAAACCCCTACAAAAAAGCCTGGGGGGCTTGGTAACAACCCCAAATTAAATCCCCAAAATTTAGAAGGGGATACCGCCGGTGACCCCTGACCTCAGTGGTCTTTGTAGCTACAGTTAAAAGGGAAATGGCGATAGGGAAAATAAAAAAAATGGCCAACAAAATAGGAGAGAGGTGAAAGCTAAAATTAAGGGAGGGGGAAGTTAAAGGATATAAGTAAAATATTCCCGAAAGGTGGGGTAAAAGGGAAATATGATTAGGAAGGGGGGGGGGAGGGGTGAAGAGGGGTTTGGGTGTTATTAGAATGCGGGGGAGAAGTTTGTGGCTATAAAGGGTGGGGGCAGGAGGAAAAAGGTTGATTGGTGGAATGAAATTTTGTAAATCGTGCGATAAAAGAGGGAAAAAGGGGAACCCTTTTTGAGAGGTTTTTACAAAACGAAAATGTTGTAAAAGAGCAAAGTATATGGAGAATACATAAAAGGTGAAGGGGAGTGGGGAGAGTGTAAAAGGAGGACATGAAAGAGTGGGGAGAGGAAATGTCTAGAAAATTTTTCTGAAAATTAGAAAAAAATTTTTTGAGTGAGAAAAAAATTTTTAAAAAAAAAAAAGGGCCCAGGGAAAAGGGCTGGAATTTATCAAATTAAAAAAAAGCGTTCGAGAGTTTTGTTTGTTTGGGGGCTGGAGGTATTTGGGGGATGGCGGGAATATTTTGAGGAACTTTTAAATGTAAGTTCATTCACTGGTCAAGTAGGCATAACATCTTTTAGGAGTGAAGAAGAGCAAGAGTGAAATGTGGGGGAAAGGGGTGTAAGGCATTACACAGAATGAAAAGGGGGTAAAGCAGCTGGAAAAATAACTGGACATGGCAGAAATGTTTAAAAACCGGGGGGGGGGGGGGGGTTTTACTGTGTTGGAGTGGTTGGAATTTTTGTTTAATAAATGTATGAAAGACGGGAAGGAGGTAGATCACGGCTTTGAAAATGAAAGTGTGAATATGGACTTCGGTAAGGCTTTCGATAGAGTGCCACATCAGAGACTATTGAGGTAACTTAAGGCACACGGAATAGGAGGAGAAAGTTTTTTCCTGGGTAGAGGCATGGTTGACGATTAGGCAGCAGACAGTTTGCATAAATGGGGAGAAATCAGAATGGGGGCACGTCACAAGCGGTGTTCCACAGGGGTCAGTGTTCGGCCCCTTGTTGTTCACAATTTACATAAACGACATAGATGGGAGAATAAATAGCGACATAAGCAAATTTGCTGATGACACCAAAATAGGCCACACAATTCATTCTATTGAGGACATTAGAGCACTCCAGGATGATTTGAAAAGACTGATGCAATGGTCGGAGAAGTGGCAGATGCAGTTTAATATAGACAAGTTCAAAGTTCTAAATGTTGGACAGGAAAATAACCATGCCACATATAAACTAAATAATGTACATCTTAATATTACGGATTGCGAAAAGGATTTAGGAGTTCTGGTTAGTAGTATTCTAAAACCAACACAACAGTGCGTTAGTGTTTGTAATAACGCTAACCTAATTCTTGGCTTCATAGCAAGAAGTATAAGTAATAGGAGTCCTCAGGTTGTTTATAAATCTAATCCCCTTTGGTTTAAGCCTCATTCAGATCATGCTGCGCAGTTTTGGTCACCGTATTACAGAATGGGTATAAATGCACTGGAAAACGTAGAAAGGAGGATGACAAAATTGATCCCATATATCAGAAATCTTCCCTATTAGGATAGACTGAGACTCTGAACCTGCACTCTCTAGAAAGGCGTAGAATTAGGGGGGTTATGATTGAGGTGTATGAATGGAAAACATGAATTAATAAAGGGGATGTAAATAGCGTGCTAAAAATGTCTAACACAGGCAGGACTCGCAGCAATGGCTTTAAATTGGAAAAATTTAGATTCAGGAAGGATATAGGAAAACACTGATTTGGTAATAGAGTTGTGGATGAGTGGAACAAACTCCCGAGTACAGTTATAGAAGCTAAGACGTTTTGCAGTTTTAAAAATAGGATGAGTGGGTGTGGGTGGGTGTGAGTTGGACCTGACTAGCTTGTGCTACTGGGTCGGATGCACTGCTCCTCCCTTAAGTGACGTGTCTGACCTCACTAGGTCAGACACGAGAATTTGTACGAGAATTGGAGCTACCTTTCATAGGCCAGTAGGCCTGTTGCAGTTTGTGGTGTGTATCACTGGCTTCAGGTGTATGGTGTGTACCACTGGCTTCAGGTGTCTGGTGTGTACCACTGACTTCAGGTGTCTGGTGTGTACCGCTGTCTTCAGGTGTCTGGTGTGTACCACTGGCTTCAGGTGTCTGGTGTGTACCACTGGCTTCAGGTGTCTGGTGTGTACCACTGACTTCAGGTGTCTGGTGTGTACTGCTGTCTTCAGGTGTCTGGTGTGTACCACTGGCTTCAGGTGTCTGGTGTGTACCACTGGCTTCAGGTGTCTGGTGTGTACCACTGGCTTCAGGTGTCTGGTGTGTACCACTGGCTTCAGGTGTCTGGTGTGTACCACTGGCTTCAGGTGTCTGGTGTGTACCACTGACTTCAGGTGTCTGGTGTGTACCACTGACTTCAGGTGTCTGGTGTGTACCACTACTATCAGGGTCTGGTGTGTACCGCTGTCTTCAGGTGTCTGGTGTGTACCACTGGCTTCAGGTGTCTGGTGTGTACCACTGGCTTCAGGTGTCTGGTGTGTACCACTGACTTCAGGTGTCTGGTGTGTACTGCTGTCTTCAGGTGTCTGGTGTGTACCACTGGCTTCAGGTGTCTGGTATGTACCACTGGCTTCAGGTGTCTGGTGTGTACCACTGTCTTCAGGTGTCTGGTGTGTACCGCTCGCTTTAGGGAACGTGTGTCCAATCTTATTCACAACTACTAACTAGAAACTGAAGATTTATAAACGGAGTAGACAAGTCACATGAATTGCAACTACATTACCTACCTACCTATCTGGAGTCTACCAGTAGGGCATTCCAGGGGATCAACGTCCCCGCTGCTCGGTCCATGATCAGGCTTTCTCGTGGATCAGGGCCTGATCAACGAAGCTGTTACTGCTGGCAGCACGTAGTCCCATATAGGAACCACAGCTCGGCTGATCTGGCACTGACTTTAGGAATCTGTCCAGCTCCCTCTTGAAGACTACAAGGGGTCTATTGGTATATCATCTTATGGCTGGTGGGAGGCTGTTGAACAGTCTTGGGCCCTGGACACTTATTGTGTTTTCTCTTAGTTTACCAGTGGCTCCCCTAATTTTCACTGGGGGTATGTTACATCGCCTGCAAAGTCTTTTGCTTACGTATGAAGTGATTTTTGTGAGCAGGTTAGAAACCAGTCCCTCCAGAATCTTCCAGGTGTAGATTATGATATCTCTCGCTTGCGCTCCAGTGAGTACAAGCCAAGTGCTTCCAGGCCTTCCCAGTACTTTAGGTGTTTGATGGAACTTATACGGGCAGTAAAGGTTCTCTGTACATTCTCTAGATCTTCAATTTCACCTGCCTTGAATGGGGATGTTAATGAACAGCAGTATTCCAGCCTAGAGAGAACGAATGATTTAAAAAGGATCATCAGTGGCTTGGCATCTTTTGTCTTGAGTGTTCTTATTATCCACTCTATCAGTTTCCTCGCAGTTGTGATAGTGGCATTGTTGTGGTCCTTGAAGGTGAGATCTTCGGACATTACCACACCCAGGTCCTTCACATTACTCTTCTGCTATATTGTGTGATTTAAGTTTCTATTATACTCAGTCCTAGTTATTATTTCCTCCAGTTTTCTATAATGGAGTAGTTTGAATTTGTCTTCATTGAACATCATATTGTTCGCCATTGCCCACTGGAAAACTTGGTTTATATCTTTCTTGGAGATTTGCCGTCCTCCATGGATGACACTCTCATGCAGATCCTGGTATAGTCTGCAAAGGATGATACAGTGCTATGATTTACATTTCTGTCTAAGTCTGTTATAAGAATGAGGAAAAAGATAGGGGCGAGTACTGTGCCTTGTGGAACAGAGCTCTTCACTATGGCAGCTTCCGATTTAACTCTGTATACCACTACTCTGTGTTCGATTGGTTAGAAAGTTGAAGATCCATCTGCCCACTTTGCAAGTTATCCCTTTAGCACGCATTTTGTGAGCTATTACACCATGATTGCACTTGCCAAAGGCTTTAGTAAAATCTGTGTATACTACATCTGCAATCTGTTTGTTTTCCAGTGCATCTAAGACTATATCATAGTGGTCCAGTACTTGCGAGAGGCAGGAGCGATCTGCTCTGAAACCATGTTGCCCTGGATTGTGCTAATTTTTGGGAGTCCAAGTGGGTTACAGCCCTGCTTCTTAGAACTCTTTCAAAGATTTTTTATGATGTGAGACGTTAAAGCTATTGGTCTATAGTTCTTTGCCATTGCTTTGCTGCTACCTTTATGGAGTGGGGCTATATCCACTGTTTTCAGTGACTCTGGAATCTTACCTGTGTCTATGCTCCTTCTCCATAGTATATTTGGTGCCCGTGAGAGAGGTTTCTTGCAGTTCTTAGTGAACACAGAGTTCCACGAGTTTGGGACAGGGGCTGAGTGCATGGGCATGTCGTCGATGGCTTGTGGAGTTAGGGTTATGTCAGATATTTGGCATACATTGACAGGGTTTAGAGGCACATTCATGAAAAATTGTCTAGATTGTCTATCTTTAGATTAGTGGCTCGCTGAACACAGAGTTATATTGAGATTTCAGTATTTCACTCATTTCTCTGTTGTCGTCTGTGTAGGATCCGTCTTGTCTGAGTAAGGGCCTTATACTAAGGTGGTTTTTGCCTTGTTTCTAGCATATGAAAAGAAATATTTCGAATTTCTTTCAATTTCACTAATCGTTTTAGTCCCGTTTTTTCGTTGTCTGAGGGAAAGGAAAAGGGGGGTTTCGGAAAGGGAAATAATGGGCAAGGCCCGGGAAAAATTCAACGGGTTTTGTATAAATATTTAATAAAGATTTACCCGCTTTTTTTATCCCTGGTTTCCCTTTCCCCACCCCCGTTGTAATTTAAAAATATGGGCCAAAACCGGGTGTAGTTTTTTTTTTAGTATTTACCCTTGGTTGTTTCTTTTTTATCTTTAGATTTTTTCTCAAAAATGGATTTAAATTTTACTTTTGGGGGAAAATTTAAACATTCGAAAATTTACAAAAAAAACCCTTCAAAGGCCGATAAAATTTTAAAACTGTTTTGGGAAAAATAATGTTTCCAAAAATGAGCGAGAGTAAACGGGGAGAATTAAAGGGTCCCCCACCTCTCTCTCAGCCCCTGAGGGAAAGTCCTGGACGGGTCATGGATCCTTCTTTTCCCAAATTTGCTGGATGGAGATGTTGTATACCCCCAACACAGCTTCATTTAAAAAAACACATTTAATTTGAAAAATTTTGGGTTTTAAAACCCAAACAGAAATTTTAAAATAAAACTTGATTACACGTGGGTTTGGATGCAATTTACCACAAATAACCAGAAGGTTTTTTTGGGGGTTTAAAGGGGCTCCAAACCCAACCCGGCCCGTGTTTTAATTCCCAAAGGGGGTGGTCCCAAAAAAAAAAAACTTTCACCAATTTATTCACTTATCACTGTCTTGCCCGAAGGGGTTTCTTTACACTACAGTTTTTAAACTGCAACCCTTTAAAACCCTCTTTCAGGGGTGCGGCATGTACTTCCCCAATTTCCCGGGACTCAAAATTCCCGGCCGCAGGTTTCCTGAAACCCTTCATAAGTGTTTCTTTTGCTAAAACTCCAAAAGCACGTCAAGTATTTTAAAAAACCCTTGTCTTTCCCTTCACTCCTAAACAAAAAAAAGCTCACGCATTCCCCCTGGAAATCCAAGCCCCCCCCAAAAAAAAACCCCCTTTACCCCCCCCTCCCAACCTTATCCTTGGCAAACCCCCTAACCGCCTTCCTTTAAATAAGACTGATCATCTTTAAAAAACTTCTGTTTCGGGGCCCCTTCTTCTAATGTCCGAACCCCCTCAACAAACCTTCCTCAGCCCTTGGACAACGTTTTGGTAATCCCCCCCCCTTTCCCCTAAAATTCCAAACTTCGAATTCCCTTTCATTTTTTTTCACACCCCCACTTTTTCCCCCAGAAATGACTTTCCATTCCCCCCAGCCTTCCCTCGTGCAACATTCACACCCCCGCTTCACACCCATATAAGAAACTTTTGGGAAAACTTTTCTCTCTTTCATTCCCCCCCTTTGCCTCCAAGGGGCAAAGTTCTTTGTTCCACAGACTCCCAAGTGCACCGCTCAACCCCTTTTCCCTCATCAATTCTATGATTCACCCCATTTTCATAGACCCCTCCGTGCACGTCCCTCCCAAAATCTGATTCATTCACCCCCTCCATACTCTCTCCCTCCAAACTTTATATCCAATTTTTTCATCAAACCCAATCTTTTGTTATTTCCCTAATCTTACTCTTTTTCCCGTATTCACTTTTAATTTTCTTCTTTTGCTTACCCTCCCAAATTCATCCACCAATCTCGCAACTTCTTTCGAATTCCCAAGGCCAGTGTCATCGAAAAGAGAACTGGAAAACTCCACTTTATGTGTGATTTTTATTTTTAATTACGCCTCTTTCCCAAGCTCCGCATTTATTCTTTTACAACCCCATTTTTAATATATTAATAAACCCATGGGAATCACACATCCTTGCTAAGCCTATTTTTAAATGGGGAAAAAAATTTCCTTCTTTTTCCCACATACTCAAATTGAGCCTCATTCCTCGTAAAAATCTTACTGCTTTTGTAACTACCTCCTACACCTCACCCTGAAAAAATCTGCCCAAAATTTCCCCCCTTCCCCCCTGTCATACGCCCTTTTTCCAAAAACCATAAAAGCCACAAAAACCTTTTGCCTTATCTAAATATGTTTACTTATTTTTCACTGTAAAACCTGGTCACACACCCCCCACCTTCCCCAAAACTTTCCCTTTTTCATCGTATCCCATTCTCCCTCTTACTCTTAATTCTTTCAATAATAATCTCTACATATAAACACTCATGTTTGCCCTTTATCTCAAAGTCATCTTGCCGTGACCAGGTGTCACATGTTCTTGCTTCCCACCATGAGATCCGGTTCAGTTCAGGAGAGGGTTGTTGGAAACAGTGGGCATGTTGCCTTACACTGGTTATCTATGTTCACCCATAAGTAGGTAATGGGTACCTGGGTGTTAGTCGACTGGTGTGAGTCGCATCCCGAGGACAAAACTGACCTAATTTGCGGGAAATGCTCAGCATAACAAAGGACTTTCCATATAGTGATATGTCATTGATGACAGCTTGGCCTGTATACCTTGTACATGTATATGTAGAAACATTGATATTGTTATTACTTAGAGGAGAGGCCCGAATATACCAAGAGAGGAGTGGCCAGAATATACCAAGAGAGGAGAGGCCAGAATTGAATTATACAAAGAGGGAGAGGCCAGTATATACCAGAGAGGAGTAGGCCAAAATACACCAGAGAGGGAGAGGCAAAAATATACCAAGAGGTAGGACGGAGAGGCCGAGGATTACAAGAGAGGAGAGGCACAGAAATAAACCAGAGAGAGAGGCCCAGAATATACCAAGAGAGGAGAGGCCAGAATTTACCAAAAAGATTGGAGATGGCCAGAATATACAAGAGAGGAGAGGCCAAAAATACACAAGAGAAGAGAGGCCAAAATATACAAGTGAGGAGAGGCCAGAAATCTTGTTTATTCAAGAAAGGACATGAGGCCAAATGCACCAAGAGAGGAGTGGCCAAAATATACCAAGAGAGGAGAGGCCAGAATATACCAAGAGAGGAGAGGTCAAAATATACCAATAGAGGAGAGGCCAGAATATACCAAGAGAGGAAAGGCCATAATATACCTAGAGAAAAAGCCAGAATATACCAAGAGAGGAGTGGCCAGAATATACCAAGAGAGAAGAGGCCAGAATATACCAAGAGAGGAGAGGCCAGAATATACCAAGAGAGGAAAGGCCAGAATATACAGAGAGAAGAGGCCAGAATATACCAAGAGAGGAGAGGCCAGAATATACCAAGAGATGAGTGGCCAGAATATACCAAGAGAGGAAATTCTAGAATATACCAAGAGAGGAGAGGCCAGAATATACCAAGAGAGAAGAGGATAGAATATACCAACAGAGGAGAGGCCAGAATATATATGAGAGGTGGTCAGAATATTCCAAATAAAAAGAGGAGAGGGTTAAAATATGCCAAGAAAGGAGAGGCCGATATACCATCTAGGGACGCGGACGGAACACGAGTGACCGGACCCGGACGGTACGACCCCGCGCCGGCACGGCGGCCGGACGGGACGGACGGCGGCGGAACGGCGGCAGCGAAAGGGCCGGGAACCCGGGCGGAGGCGGACCCGGCGGAAGCGGAATCCGGCGGGACGCCGGCACCGGAAACCGGACGGCCGACATGGACGGACGGACCGGATATACGGACGGAATCCCGGATACGGACGGAGACGTGGGGCCGGACGTCGACGCGACCGGCGGAAGCCCGAGACGGACGGACACCCACACGCCGGACAAGGACGGAACGGGTATCCGCGAGGAACCCGCGGCGGGGAATACGGAGCCGACTCGCGGACGCCGCACGGACTGGAACAGACCGGACGGACCCCCGGACGGAAGGACGGCCGGACTCACCGGGACGGACGCGCGAGTGCGGAGCGGACACCGGAACGGACGGCGGAGACGCCCCGGAACGCGCCGCGACGGACGGAACAACGCGCGCGAACGTACCGGCCGGAGCGGAACGACGGATCGGCCGCGGAACGGAGGAACCTCCGGACCGAGAACGCGGTCGGGTTCGGAACCCGGCACCGGAGCGGACGAAGCGAGGCGGAAGCGGAACCGCGCGCCGCGGCGGACGGACCCCGGACGCCGGACGGACAGGGTCCGCGGACGGAAGGCGGCCGCACACGGACGGACCCCGCGGCGGACGACCCGGCGCGGAACCGCCCCGGACGGCGGCCCGCCGGCGGAAACGACTCGAGAACGGAAGTCGGACGCGCCGGCCCCGGCGGCCACCACCACCCGGACCCCGGACCGACGGCGCGCGCGCCCGCCGGAAGCGGACCGGTATCCGCCGACGGCGCCCGGACGCGGGCGCGGGAAGGC
This sequence comes from Cherax quadricarinatus, assembly GCF_026875155.1. Lineage (NCBI taxonomy): Eukaryota > Metazoa > Arthropoda > Malacostraca > Decapoda > Parastacidae > Cherax > Cherax quadricarinatus. Next base: position 23,969,595 of record NC_069464.1, on the reverse strand, counting down.
GCGGACGCGGACGGACGCCCCGCCCGGACGACGCGGAACGGACGGACGCGGAACGGACGGACGGCTGGCGGACACCGGAGGACGCGTCTGGACGGAATCCGACGGAGGCGGAACGGACGGACGGTTCCGGCCCAACGGCGGCCCGGACCCCGGACGCCAGGACCCACGGACGCTGGCCGCCGGACACGGACGGACGGCGGACGGAACGGACCGGACGTCGGCGAACGTCGGACAGCTGCCCGGAAGGAACCGGAACGCCGGAAGGACCTCCGAACGGATCCGGCGGACGCGGGAACGGAACGGACGCGGACGCGGGCGGTACGGGCGGAGCCCGGACCGGATCGGAAGCCCGGCGACTGGAACGCCCGGGGGCGGACGCCCCCAGCGGAACCCCGACCCACGCGGTCGGACCCGCCGCCCCGCCGGACGCGCCGGAAGGCATAATATAAGAAGAGAGGAGAGGCCAGAATTTAAAAAGAGAGAGAGGCCAGTACTATACAAAAAGGAGATTGCCAGAATATACCAAGGGATGAAAGGCTTGAATATAAAAAGAGAGTATATACCATATTATTCTTACCATTGTTATAGTAACTCAGTGTTAGCCACTTGCTTCTCTTATACATTTAACTGGTGTTACGTTATACCGTTACTTAATGTTTGACTGTGGGGACTCTTTGGTGTGTATGACATAACACTGTGGGACATCCCTTGCACCACTCACTCGTCACCCAATTAAAGTACAAACACAAATTACGCTGAACTCAACTTTTTCTTACAACTTTATAAACATTAGACTTATAAATTACATTTAATTGACCAATAGAGAGGAAAGTATAAGAATAAATTTTAATTTTCCTAGTTTACGAACAAATAAGCAACACTAGCATTACTATGAAACTTAAACACTTGTACAATCTTAACGCAACACAAACATACACATTTCTACAATACACACCTCCTAAAACTTTACAACATTTCATATTATTCAGTGATACATAACACCCAACCTTAAAGATACATATCAGAAAATAGGTAGCGAAACCTAACCCTTATCTAACTTTAAATGTTACTTTACAATAAACATGGAATATTACCACACAGAAATGAATACTGATACATATTTATACACATACATATATACACATGTACATATCTATTTCTCTTACACATTCACTTACAAATACACCCACTCACACATGTACAGTATATTCATTAAGATATTTTCAAGAACCATGACCGTATTACAGGAACACACACACACACACACACACACACAATACACACACACACACACACACACACACACATATATATATATATAAATATATATATATATATATATATAATATATATATATATATATATATATATATATATATATATATATACATATATATACATACATATATATATATACATACATATATATATATACATATAGGTAGTAGGTTGGTAGACAGCAACCACCCAGGGAAGTACTACCGTCCTGCCAGATGACTGTGAAACAGAAACCTGTAACTGTTTTACATGATGGTAGGATTGCTGGTTTTCTTTTTCTGTCTCATAAACACGCTAAGATAACAGGGATATCTTGCTACTCCTACTTACACTTTGGTCACACTTCACAGACACGCACATGCATATATATATATACATACATCTAGGTTTTTCTCCTTTTTCTAAATAGCTCTTGTTCTTTTTTATTTCTTCTGTTGTCCATGGGGAAGTGGAAAAGAATCTTTCCTCCGTAAGCCATGCGTGTCGTATGAGGCGCTAAAATGCCGGGAGCAATGGCTAGTAACCCCTTCTCCTGTATACATTTACTAAAAAAGAGAAGAAGAAAAACTTATAAAACTGGGTTGCTTAAATGTGCGTGGATGTAGTGCGGATGACAAGAAACAGATGATTGCTGATGTTATGAATGAAAAAGAAGTTGGATGTCCTGGCCCTAAGCGAAACAAAGCTGAAGGGGTAGGAGAGTTTCATGGGGGGAAAAAAAATGGGATAAATCTGGATATCTGAGAGAGTTAGAGCAAAGGAAGGGGTAGCAGTAATGTTAAATGATCAGTTATGGAAGGAGAAAAGAGAATGAAAATGTTGTAAATTCAAGAATTATGTGGATTAAAGTAAAGCTTGGATGCGAGAAGTGGGTCATAATAAGCGTGTATGCACCTGGAGAAGAGAGAAATGCAGAGGAGAGAGAGAGAGATTTTTGGGAGATGTTAAGTGAATGTATAGGAGCCTTTGAACCAAATGAGAGAGTAATTGTGGTAGGGGACCTGAATGCTAAAGTAGGAGAAACCTTTAGAGAGGGTGTGGTAGGTAAGTTTGGGGTGCCAGGTGTAAATGATAATGGGAGCCCTTTGATTGAACTTTGTATAGAAGGGGTTTAGTTATAGGTAATACCCTATTTTAAGAAAAAGAGGATAAATAAGTATACACGATATGATGTAGGGCGAAATGACAGTAGTTTGTTGGATTATGTATTGGTAGATAAAAGACTGTTGAGTAGACTTCAGGATGTACATGTTTATAGAGGGCCACAGATATATCAGATCACTTTCTAGTTGTAGCTACACTGAGAGTAAAAGGTAGATGGGATACAAGGAGAATAGAAGCATCAGGGAAGAGAGAGGTGAAGGTTTTATAAACTAAAAGAGGAGGCAGTTAGGTAAGATATAAACAGCTATTGGAGGATAGATGGGCTAATGAGAGCATAAGGCAATGGGGTTGAAGAGGTATGGGCTAGGTTTAAAAATGTAGTGTTAGAGTGTTCAGCAAAGTTTTGTGGTTACAGGAAAGTGGGTGCAGGAGGGAAGAGGAGCGATTGGTGGAATGATGATGTAAAGAGAGTAGTAAGGGGAAAAAGTTAGCATATGAGAAGTTTTTACAAAGTAGAAGTGATGCAAGGAGGGAAGAGTATATGGAGAAAAAGAGAGAAGTTAAGAGAGTGGTGAAGCAATGTAAAAAGAGAGCAAATGAGAGAGTGGGTGAGATGTTAATCAACAAATTTTGTTGAAAATAAGAAAAAGTTTTGGAGTGAGATTAACAAGTTAAGAAAGCCTAGAGAACAAATGGATTTGTCAGTTAAAAATAGGAGAGGAGAGTTATTAAATGGAGAGTTAGAGGTATTGGGAGATGGAGGGGGAATATTTTGAGGAATTGTTAAATGTTTTGATGAAAGAATAGGGAAGCCTAAAACTGTGATTTCGTGTATAGGGCAAGGAGGAATAACATTTGTAGGAGTGGAGGAAGAGCCAGTTGTGAGTGTGGGGGAAGCTCGTGGGCAGTAGGTAAATGAAGGGGGTTAGGCAGCCGGGCGGGAATTGATGGGATAAGGATAGAAATGTATAAAAGCAGGTGGGGATATAGTTTTGGAGTGGTTGGTGCAATTATTTAATAAAAGTATGGAAGAGGGTAGGTACCTAGGATTGGCAGAGGAGGGCATGCATAGTTCCTTTGTATTAAGGCAAAGGGGATAAAAGATGAGTGCAAAATTATAGGGGGATAAGTCTGTTGAGTGTACCTGGTATGGTGTATGGTTAGAGTTATAATTGAAAGACATTAAGAGTAAGACGAGAGAATAGATAGCAGATGAACAAGGGAGGCTTTAGGAAAGGGCTAGGGAGTGTGTGGACCAGGTGTTAACAGTGTGAAACATATAAGTGAACAGTATTTAGATAAGGTAAAGAGGTCTTTGTGGCATTTATGGAATTTGGAAAAAGGCGTATGACAGGGTGGATAGGGGGGGCAATGTGGACAGATGGTTGCAAGTGATGGTGTAGGAGGTAGGTTTACTGAAAGCAGTGCAGTGAAGGTTTTTACGAGGATAGTGAGGTCTAGTTAGAGTATGTAGGAAAGAGGGAAATTTTTTTCCAGTAATAAGGTAGGCCTTAGACAATGATGTGTGATGTCCCGTGTTGTTTAATATATTTATAGATGGGGTTGTAAGAAGAAGTAAATGCGAGGGTTCTTCAAGAGGCGTGGATTTAAAAGATAAGAATCACACACAAAATGGGAGTAGTCAGCAGCTAGCTTCTTGTGCGTGTGACACTGTTGATCTTGGAGATTCTGAGAGATAGTTGCAGAGATTGGTGGATGAATTTGGGTAGGGTGTGCAAAGAGAAAATTAAAGGTGAATACAGAAAGGATAAGGTTATGAGGATAACAAAAAGATTAGGTGGGATGAAAGGATTGAATTCAGATTGGAGGAGAGGAGAGTATGGAGGAGGTGAACGTATTCAGATATTTGGACGTGAGACGTGTCAGCGAGATGGGTCTATGAAAGATGAGGTGAATCATAGAATTGATGAGGGAAGAAAAGAGTGAGAGGCACTTAGGAGTTCTGTGGAGACAAAGAACTTTGTCCTTGGAGGCAAAAGGAGGGGAATGTATGAGAGTATAGTTTATAGTCAACGCTCTTATGGGTGTGAAGCGTGATGGTGATGAATGTAGCAGCGAGGAGAAGGCTGGAGGCAGTGCGAGATGTCATGTCTGAGGGCATGGAGTGGTTGTTGAATATAATGCAGAGAATTCCGTATGTTTGGGAAGATTGGGAGGATAGTGCGGGCTTACCCAAAACTGTTTGTCCAGAGGGACTGAGGAAAGGGGTTGTTGAGGTGGTTCGGACATGAGTAGAGTGAATGGTCTAGATGCGAAAACAGAATGTGCTTCAAGAGTGTATCAGTCTGTTCAAGTGGAAGAAGGCGGGGTAGGGGGTTCGGCCTGGAAGGGTTGGTGGAGGGAGGGGGTAAAGGGGGTTTTGTCGTGCGAGGGGCCTTGGACTCTCCAGCAGGCATGGCGTGAGCGTGTTTGATAGGAGGTGAATGGAGACAAATGTTTTTTAAATACTTTCGACGTGCTGTTTGGAGTGTGAGCAACAGTAACATTAGAAGGATTCAGGGAAACCGGCGCAGGCGAGACTTGAGTCTGGAGATGGGAAGTCAGGGCTGCACTCTGAAGGATGGGAGTTAATTTGCAGTGTTTAGAAAAACTGTTGTGTAAAGCACCCTTCTGGCAGAAGACAGTGATGGAGTGAATGATGGTTGAGAAAGTTTTTCTTTTCGGGCACCCTGCCCTGTGGTGGGAGGAATCGGCCAGTGTGATATAAAATATAAAAAATATACTATACATATATATATCATTAACAACACTGGCATAGCCACGGACTCGAACCATGCTGCTTTGGGGAAAATTTTACAGTAACGGGCTCTGGGGGCAGCCATGGGTGTAAATACCCCCAAAAATTTTGGACAAAATACAAACATGGGGGGACGTGAAACTGCTAAGGACATCGATAACCTCAAGGCAATGGACCGACAACATCTAACCCTGGGTCCTTAGAGAGGGAGCAGATATGTTGTGCGTGCCACTTACCACAATCTTCAACACGTCCCTGGAAACTGGGCAACTACCTGAGGTATGGAAGACTGCAAATGTAGTTCCCATTTTTAAAAAAGGAGACAGAAAAGAGGCACTAAACTATAGACCTGTGTCACTGACGTGAATAGTATGCAAAATTATGGAGAAGATTATCAGGAGGAGAGTGGTGGAGCACCTGGAACGGAGCAAGAGTATAAATGCCAACCAGCACGGATTCATGGAAGGCAAGTCCTGTGTCACAAACCTTCTGGAGTTTTATGATAAAATAACAGAAGTAAGACACGAGAGAGAGGGGTGGGTTGATTGCATCTTCTTGGACTGCAAGAAGGCCTTTGACACAGTTTCTCGCAAGAGATTAGTGCAGAAGCTAGAGCATCAGGCGCATATAACAGGAAGGGCACTGCAATGGATCAGAGAATACCTGACAGGGAGGCAACAACGAGTCATGGTACGTAATGATGTATCACAGTGGGCACCTGTAACGAGCGGGGTCCCACAGAGGTCGGTCCTAGGACCAGTGCTATTTTTGGTATATGTGAACGACATGATGGAAGGGTTAGACTCAGAAGTGTCCCTGTTTGCAGATGATGTGAAGTTAATGAGGAGAATTAAATCAGATGAGGACCAGGCAGGACTTCAAAGAGACCTGGACAGACTGGACACCTGGTCAAGCAAATGGCTTCTCGAATTTAATCCTGCCAAATGCAAAGTCATGAAGATAGGGGAAGGGCACAGAAGACCACAGACAGAGTATAGGCTAGGTGGCCAAAGACTGCAAACCTCACTCAAGGAGAAAGATCTTGGGGTGAGTATAACACCGAGCATGTCTCCAGAAGCACACATCGATCAGATAACTGCTGCAGCATATGGGCGCCTGGCAAACCTGAGAACAGCATTCCAATACCTTAGTAAGGAATCGTTCAAGACACTGTACACCGTGTATGTCAGGCCCATACTGGAGTATGCAGCATCTGTTTGGAACCCGCACTTGATAAAGCACGTCAAGAAACTAGAGAAAGTACAAAGGTTTGCGACAAGGTTAGTTCCAGAGCTAAGGGAAATGTCCTATGAAGAAAGATTAAGGGAAATCGGCCTGACGACACTGGAGGACAGGAGGTCAGGGGAGACATGATAACGACATATAAAATACTGCGTGGAATAGACAAGGTGGACAAAGACAGGATGTTCCAGGGAGGGGACACAGAAACAAGAGGCCACAATTGGAAGTTGAAGACACAAATGAGTCAGAGAGATATTAGAAGTATTTCTTCAGTCATAGAGTTGTAAGGCAGTGGAATAGCCTAGAAAATGACGTAGTGGAGGCAGGAACCATACACAGTTTTAAGACGAGGTTTGATAAAGCTCATGGAGCGGGGAGAGAGAGGGCCCAGTAGCAACCGGTGAAGAGGCGGGGCCAGGAGCTAAGACTCGACCCCTGCAACCACAAATAGGTGAGTACAAATAGGTGAGTACACACACACACACACACACACACACACACACACACACACACACCACGCACACACCACATATATATAATATATATATATATATATATATATATTATATATATATATATATATATATATATATATATATATATTATTTTTTTTTTTTTTTCAACAAACCGGCCGTATCCCACCAAGGCAGGGTGGCCCAAAAAGAAAAACGAAAGTTTCTCTTTTTAAATTTAGTAATTTATACGGGAGAAGGGGTTACTAGCCCCTTGCTCCTGGCATTTTAGTCGCCTCTTACAACACGCATGGCTTACGGAGGAAGAATTCTGTTCCACTTCCCCATGGAGATAAGAGGAAGTAAACAACAACAAGAACTAGAAAGAAAATAGAACTAAACCCAGAGGGATGTGTATATATACATATATATGCTTGTACATGCATGTGTAGTGTGACCTATATATATATATATAAATATATATCTCAATAACAACACTGCACTAGCCAAGGACTCGAACCCATGCTGCTTTGGCCTGCCTCATGGTGGGTGAAAACACATGATGCCTTTATCCACTGGACTATATGATCCTTAAGAGTAGCGCATCCAGCAGAACTGGATGCTATACTCGCTACCCAAGGACACACGATGGTTTGGATGACTCTAGGCTAATTTCATTCTAGTTCCTGTTTGGTGTACTAGTACAACGATCAGTATTTTATATTATTGTGGCCAAGAACGAATGGAATTGATCAATAACAACACTGCACTAGCCAAGGACTCGAACCCATGCTGCTCGTTGTACTAGTATTCCAAACAGGGACTAGAATGAAATTAGCCTAGAGTCATCCACACCATCGTGTGTCCTTGGGTAGCGAGTATAGCATCCAGTTCTGCTGGATGCGCTACTCTTAAGGATCGTATGGTCCAGTGTATTAGGTGCAGGGGTGCCACTAACACGATGAGTAACAGCACAATAAGCATCCGGGGTCTTCTAGCATACAAAAGAGGGATTACCAATAGACCCCTGGCTGTCTTCAAGAACGCACGAGACAGGCATCTAAAGTCAGTAACTGACCAGGTAGGCTGTGGTTAGTACATCATGTTGAATGCAGCCAACAGTAATAGCCTAGTTGATCAGACCCTGATCCACCATGAGTCCTAGTTACAGACCAGGCTGTGGGGGCGTTGACCCCCGAAACCCTCTTCAGGTATACCCCAGGTGTTCGTTCCCCAGTTCTATATCCCACTTCAGAAATTCCAGTTTTTCCTCTAGGTTCTGTAACCTTGCCTCAGCGGCTTTACCTCAAAACTGCCATTTTTTACTCTTTGTATCCATCATCTGGACCATTTCATTGCAAAACATGTTTAGCTTTGTTCCATCATGCTTCTGAGCTTTGTTACCCATGATTCCTTATCAGACAACTCGTCTTAGGGGTGTGTGTATCTGTGTGTGCCTGTGCTCACCTAATTGTACTCACATAGTTGTGGTTGCAGGGGTCGAGTCACAGCTCCTGGACCCGCCTCTTCACTGGCCAGTAATAAGTCACTCTTCTTGCTCCATGAGCTTTATCATACCTCTTCTTAAAGCTATGTATGAATCCTGCCTCTGCTACATCACTTCCCAGACTATTGCACTTCCTGACAACTCTGTGATGGGAGAAATACTTCCTAACGTCCCTGTGATTCATCTGAGTCGTCAGTTTCCAACTGTGTTCCATCTCTGGAACATTCTGTCTCTATCTACCTTGGCGATTCCTCTTAGCATATTATATGTAGTTATGTCCCCCAATCTGTTGTCCTGTCCTTCAGTGCCGTCAGGTCGATTTCCCTAAACCTCTCCTCGTAGGACATGCCCCTTAGCTCCGGGACTAGTTTTGTTGTAAACCTTTGCACGTTCTCTAGCTTCCTTACGTGCTTAGATAGGTGTGGATTCCAGACTGACGCTGCATACTCCAATATAGGCCTAATGTACAGGGTTCTCAAAGATTCCTTATTGAGATGTCGGAATGCTGTTCATAGGTGTCCTAGGAGCCCGTATGCTCTAGCAGTTATTTGGCTGATGTGCACCTCAGGAGATGTGCCCAGTGTTATACTCGCCCCAAGATCCTTTTCCTTGAGTGAGGTTTGTAGTCTCTAGCCCCCTACACTGTACTCTATCTGCGGTCTTCTCTGCCCTTTCACAATCTTCCTGACTTTGCACTTGGTGGGGTTTATTAAACTCCAGAAGCCAGTTTCTGGACCAGGCCTGCAGCCTGCCCAGATCCCTTTGTAGTTCTGCCTGGCGCTTGTCCGATTGAATCCTTCTCATCTACTTCACATCATCTGCAAACAAGGAGACTTCTGAGTCTATTCCTTCTGTCATGTCATTGCATGCTAGTGGCCTTCTTTGGAATTGTTGTTTTTTTAAAATGTAAACCACCCATTGTAATCTTTACAGAGAAATAAACGTTTCAGTTTCAGTTTCAAATACCAGAAACAGCACCAATCCTAGGACTGGCCCTTGTGAAACCCCGCTCGTCACAGGCTCCCACTCTGATACCGCGCCAAGTACCATGACTCGCTATTGCCTTCCTGACAGTTATTCCCTGATCCATTGCAGTGCCTTCTCTGTTATCCCTGCCTGGTCCTCCAGCTTTTGCACTAATCACTCTTGTGGAAGTGTGTCAAATGCCCTTGTACAGTCCATGAAAATACAATCTACCCACCCCACTTCAGTAGGTTTGTGCCACAGGATTTCCTGTCCTTGAAACTATGCTTGCTGTTGCTGATAACCTCATTCCTTTCTAGGTGCTCCACCACTCTTCTCATGATAATCTTCTCAATGACTTTGCATACTGAACATATTAGTGACACTGGTCTGTAGTTTAATGCATCATGTCTGTCTCCTTTTTTTAAAAATTGGGGCTACATTTGCTGTCCTTCATACAGCAGGCAGTCGCCCTGTTTTGATAAAGTGTTGAAGACTGTTGTTAGTGTTACACATAGTGCCTCTGCTACCTCTTTAAGGACCCATGGAGAGATGTTATTTGGCCCCAACGGCTTTGAGGTATCTAGCTCGCTTTTGCAGTCTCTTCATTTCTTCCTTGAATATATGTATTGTGTTCAACAGTTGATGGTGTACCCTACGTCTCTGTCTTTTTGGAGTCTCTTTTGTCTACTCTGTGAACACTTCTTTGGATCTCATGTTGAGGTCCTCACAAACTTCGCAGTCGTTTCTTTGGATCTCACCTCCTTCCTTCCTCAGCTTGATTATCTGGTCCTTGACTGTTGTTTTTCTCCTGATGTGGCTTTACAACAACTTCGAGTCAGATTTGGCTTTCACAGCTGTTATTTTCGCATTGTTGTTGGGCCTCCCTTCTTACCTGTGCATATTCATTTCTAGCTCTGAGACTGCTCTCCTTATTCTCCTGGGCCCTTTGCCTTCCATACTTCTTCCATTCTCTAGCACACTTGGTTCTGGCCTCTCTACACCTTTGGGTGAATCAAGGGCTCATCCTGGCTTTCTCATTATTTCTGTTACCCTTGGGTACAAACCTCTCCTCAGCTTCCTTGCATATTGGTATCACATATTACATCATCTAGTTTACTGGCTTTCTTGCCGGTTCTCTGTCCTACTGAACCCAGTGCATATAGTCTTTTGTAGTTTGGCTTCATTTGTCCTGCCTTTCCTGCTTCCCTCTCGCTTGTAACTCTACTATGTGTTCGAATCTCAGAACCACGTGGTCATTGGTCTTGAGGGGTCTTTCATATGTGATGTCCTCAATATCTGCACTACTGAACGTGATTACTGGGTCCAGTCTTACTGGTTCATCCTCTCCTTTCTCTTTGATAGTCTCCCCTACGTGTTGGTACATGCGATTTTCCAGTACCACCTCCAACACCTTGACCCTCCACGTTTCTGGGCCCTCATGTCGCTCCAGGCTCTCCCTGTCGATTTCCTTGTGATTGACACACTGGCCACTTCAGCCAGTGTGTCAACCATGACTTTATTACTCTCATCATATTATTGCCTTGGCCTCCTGATGTTCTCTGGTGGGTTATACATCACTGCAATTGCCACCAGACTTACATGTTCCTATTATGAAGTATTTTGCTTCTCATCTATCTCCTCTCTCCAGTTCTTCAAAATCCCATTGGTTGTTGATGAGTAGTGCCTCACCACTACCCCCTCGTTCCCTTTATCTTTCCTCAAGATCTGATATCCCATTGGAAAGATGGCATCTATTATCATTCCTGTGACCTTGGTTTCTGTGAAAGCTATGATGTTCAGTGATGCCTCTTTGACTCTTTCTTGCCACTCCTCCCACTCATTCATTATTCCATCAGTGCTTGTGTACCGTACCTTCAATTTCCTTTCCAGTACTGTGTTCTGGGGGGTCTGTGAAGGTGGGGGACCTGGGAGTGTGCTGTGGGATTCAACAGCATAGTGTGGGGTGGGAACTGTAAGTGTGAATTGTGGTTTCTGTTTGGATAGTTTGTTTGGTAGTGGGGTTCTGGGGATGGTTCGGTGTGTGCATGTGCTTTTTGGTCTGGCCTGCTCTCTTTGTCCTCTGCTGACTCTGATTTTTCTCTCTTTCTAGCCCCTTTCGTTTTTGTGTCCTCTCCCTCAGCTGCTGTAATTTTGTTTTTGTTCTGTCTCGGTCTAGGAATACCCTCTTGTATGTTAATGATTCCTTGAGCCTTTTTATCTCTTGCAGGATCCTGTTCTGCACCATTTTTGTCTTGAAAATCAGTTTCAGTGACTGATTTCTTCCCTTCAAGTAACTCCCAGTTCTCTGAAAATTTACTGTCTCAGTCATGTCCTCCTCGCCTATTTCTCTAATGATGGGTTCAATCTTCTGTTTTTCTTCTTCCTGTTGTCTTTCATTGTGTGTCCTCCTCTCGCTCTCCTGAAGTCATGAATAAACACTGACTTCTCCCTCTTCTTTTCCCATTGCTTTTCTCACTGTCTCTGGGTCTCATTTGTACATAGCTATTGTTTCACTTATTTTTTTCCTGTATCTCGTGGTGGCATGGTCGTGCTTTTGCATGGGGTCTATCCCCATCTCCAACTTCTCCCCCATCCCATACTACTGTCCCTACTCCCAACATCTCTCCCCTTCATTTCTCGGCCCTGCTTGGGGTATTGATAGGGCCTTAGCATAAGTAATGACTCTTTCCTTTCCACTGAGCCCCTCGTTCAGTAGGGATGCACCTGCTTCATATGCTATGTCTCCTCTGTCACTTAAGCCAATTTACCTCATATTCTAGGGCCTGTATCCTAGCTTCTGTGGCTTCAGCTTGTGACTCCCATTTCTTCTTCTACACCTCCATTCTCTTCCCCATTATCACAGAAAGCTCACCTAGTTTGCTCTCCCACCCTTGTTCCATCCTTTTACATTCCTGTTCCATCCATTATTATTTTCCATAACCCTCTTCCTTTGATCCAGGTAAGCCTTCGACTTCTCCTTTGAGTGTATACTCACCTATTTTTACTTACCTATTTGTGGTTGCAGGGGTCGATTCATTGTTCCTGGCCCCACCTCTTCACTGGTTGCTACTAGGACCTCTCTCTCCCTGTTCCATGAGCTTTATAAAACCTCGTTTTAAAACATTGTATGGTTCCTGCCTCCTCTACGTCACTTTCTAGTCCATTTTACTTCCTGACAACTCTATGACTGAAGAAATACTTCCTAACATCCCTTTGACTCATAGGAGTCTTCATCGTTCAATTGTGTCCGCTTGTTTCTGGGTCAATTCTCTGGAACATCTCGCCTTTGTCCACCTTGTCAATTCTTCACAGTATTTTATATGTCGTTATCATGTCTCCCCTGACCCTCCTTTCTTCCATTGTCGTCAGGCCTGTTTCCCTTAAATTTTCTTTGTAGGACAATCACCTTATCTCTGGAGCTAGGCATGTTGCTCTTTTGAGAGAGCAGTTGGGTAGAAAGTGGGCAGTATGAAGGAGTGGGCAGTGGGGTAGAGTAGGCAGTGGGGTAGAGAGAGGACAGAGCTGTGGAGTAGGTTAGGTGCTAGTGTGCACTCTGTGGTAGTGTGGACAATGGGAAAAATGGGCAGTGGGGTAGAGAGTAGGCAATGTTGTGGAGAGTTAGCAGTGGATTAGAAAGTGGGCAGTGGGTTAGAGAGTGGGCAGTAGGGTAGTGGATAGTGGGGTAGAGTGTGCAATGGGTTAGTGAATGGGCAGCGAGGTACAGTAGGCAGTAGGCTAGAAAGTGGGCACTGTACTGTAAAGTGGACAGAGTGCTGTTGAATGGGCAGTGTAATAGAATGGGCAATGTAGTGTACAATGGGCAATGATGTAGAATGCGCAAGGGTGACTGTGGGCAGTGTGGTGTGGAGTGTGCTGTGTAGGGTACAGTGGACAGTGCAGTGTGGAGTGGTCAGTGGGGCAAAGTTGGTAGAGGGGTAGAGTGCACACATTGGTGAAGAGTGGGCAATGATGTAGAATGGGCAGTAGGGTACACAGTGGGCAGTGGGGTTGAGTGGGAAGTTGGGTAGATAATGGGCAGTGGGGAAGACTGAGTAGTGGGATAGAGTGGGCAGTTCAGTATAGAGTGAGTAGTGGAGTAGGGAGTGGACAGTGGGGATAGAGCGAGCAGTGGGGTAGAGTAAGCAGTGGGGTGGAGAGTGGGCAGTGTATTTTGGAGAGGAAAGTGTGATGTAAAGAGGGTTGTGGGGTGTAGAGTGGGCGGTGAGGTGTAGAGTGGGCAGTGGGGTAGAATGGGCAATGGTGTGGGCACTTTTATATGATAAATGCAATGAAGACAATAAAAGGGAACTTATCAGTTGACAGCTCAGAATCATAGGAGGAGCAACCTGGATGTCTCCCTCGTAGGCTATCAGTGTCCCACAGGGCTGTGGAAGGTGATGTCTCCCTCGTAGGCTATCAGTGTCCCACAGGGCTGTGGAAGGTGATGTCTCCCTCGTAGGCTATCAGTGTCCCACAGGGCTGTGGAAGGTGATGTCTCCCTTGTAGACTATCAGCGTCCACAGGCTGTGGAAGGTGATGTCTCCCTCGTAGGCTATCAGTGTCCCACAGGGCTGTGGAAGGTGATGTCTCCCTCGTGACTACGTGTCCACAGGGCTGTGAAGGTGCTTCTCTTCTTAGACTTCAGTGTCCCACAGGGCTGTGGAAGGTGATGTCTCCCTCGTAGGCTATCAGTGTCCCACAGGGCTGTGGAAGGTGATGTCTCCCTCGTAGACTATCAGTGTCCCACAGGGCTGTGGAATGTGATGTCTCCCTCTTAGACTATCAGTGTCCCATAGGGCTGTGGAAGGTGATGTCTCCCTCGTAGGTTATCAGCGTCCCATAGGGCTGTGGAAGGTGATGTCTCCCTCGTAGGCTATCAGTGTCCCACAGGGCTGTGGAAGGTGATGTCTCCCTCGTAGGTTATCAGCGTCCCATAGGGCTGTGGAAGGTGATGTCTCCTCGTAGGTTATCAGCGTCCCATAGGGCTGTGGAAGGTGATGTCTCCCTCGTAACTATCAGTGTCCCCGGCGTGAAGTGATGTCCCCTCTAGACTATCAGTGTCCCATAGGGCTGTGGAAGGTGATGTCTCCCTCGTAGGTTATCAGCGTCCCATAGGGCTGTGGAAGGTGATGTCTCCCTCGTAGGCTATCAGTGTCCCACAGGGCTGTGGAAGGTGATGTCTCCCTCTTAGACTATCAGTGTCCATAGGCTGTGGAAGGTGATGTCTCCCTCGTAGGTTATCAGCGTCCCATAGGGCTGTGGAAGGTGATGTCTCCCTCGTAGGCTATCAGTGTCCCATAGGGCTGTGGAAGGTGATGTCTCCCTCGTAGACTATCAGTGTCCCACAGGGCTGTGGAAGGTGAGTCTCCCTCGTAGACTATCAGTGTCCCACAGGGCTGTGGAAGGTGATGTCTCCCTCATAGGCTATCGTGTCCCATATGGCTGTGGAAGGTGATGTCTCCCTCGTAGGCTATCAGTGTCCCATATGGCTGTGAAGGCGATGTCTCCCTCGTAGACTATCAGTGTCCCACAGGGCTGTGGAAGGTGATGTCTCCTCGTTGACAGTGTCCCACAGGGCTGTGGAAGGTGATGTTAACAAGGTTAACTCTACCTACGGATTATATATTTCACTATTTCATGTTAATTCCTGGAATATCATGGGTGAATATTACTGGTTATGGGCAATGGTCCGAATATAACTGCGTTTTAAATGACCTGTCCTATTACACCACCTATATAGTTTTCTGCTGCAGTGGAATGGTTAAAGTAACGGGTCGGATAAGTACTCACCTGGGTGTATGTATCGGACCCAACTGATGTGACGCCGCACTTACGATGGTTTGATTGGAGAGGTGAGAGGTGATAACACTTTTGGCCACGTCTTCTGTCGTCTAATTAACACACGTCCCTTGACGACTATCACTTATAGTTCGTAAACATTCACGGCAGGAAGGATTGACATTTTCCTGGAGATTGTCGGTTGCACGACACGGGGAAACACGCACACGAGACCGGACATGAACGTTTCTATGTTTCAACACAAGGTGGCACTGGTGCCCGCTCTGGACACCGTCCAATTCGTCACATATTCACTCGTCCAAAAAAAACTGCAATCTGCCCTACCAGCCTCTGCACCCTTCTTCTCAAAGAAGTTTCTGCGGACATATGGTTTACAGACTGATTACAATCAAGGATTGACGCTTGAGTTCTAGGAGTGGGCTGGAGGTAATAATGCCCCTAACTAAATAATCAAGTTAGAGGCAAATTATCGGGAATTTTTAATGTTCTGGGGAAACAGCAGTTCCTTCAGACTAACACACGGGTGTACAATCCAGCAGATATTCTCCTAAGGAGAGAAGTAGTCTCGTGATGCAGTAGTGTAGCATAAGTATCTGATCTATGATCAATTTGCAGTCTTGCTTAGTAATGAACACATATGCTGAGCTGATGTTTTAAGGTACATATTCAATGTTCTACAGATTTTGGAAAGAGAAGGGATATCACCCCTACTCCCTTGATTGGAGAATATTCTGCACAGTGGAGTACAGTGTGCAGTGGAGTAGAGTTGGCATAGATTGAGAGTGGGCATTAGGGTTGAATAAGTAATGGGGGTAGAATGGGCATTCGGGTACTGTGGAGAAATTTTCTCCAGAAAGGAGGGGTATCGGCCCCTTCAGCTCTTACACTCTGATAGAGAACTCTCTCAGAAAGGGTACATGACATCTAACTTCTTGATCAATAGTTTAATTGGAAGCAGATGCAAGCAATGTACCAGAGAGCAGTCATGTAGCCCCCTTCCTCCATCACTGAGTCTTGCAATATGAGTGCTAAAGAAGTGAGGAAAATGACTCTCTTACCGTAGCAGGAAAATTTACAGGAAAACCCTGCATCACTTTATTTCCAAGTTAAAACTATCGTAAAACACTGGATAAGTCTTAAGTCTAGGAAATCTATCATTTGTAAAGAATTCTGTTGCAGTGTCAAACGAGTAGGGAAATTATGCTTTAGTCCGTGATTTTGGGGCCACAACACAAGGTAAAGCCCACTTCAGGGGCAGATTGTCCTTTTCGCCGTGTTGTTGTTTGCAGGTCCAAAATAATATACACGCCGGACGGCTTGCCGCTTGGTCTCTTCTCACTCCACAGTCCTTTTTAAGAAGTCCTTAGTTGATGTTGTAACACATATAACCCAGATCTAGGGCACCCTAAGGCCACCGCATTCTCCACTGCGCGATGGAATCTTCCATGGCCTTAACTACGTACAACTCAATCTTCGAGGCTGGTAGATGAAGTTCTTTGAGTATTTTGTACGTTTTTGGGGACATAACTCCCCTCCAGGTAATTATCACTGCTCCGAGGACATCTTGTGGGTCAATAGGCTGTATGTTGATTGTAGATGGCTCCACAGCGTCGTCTCGAAGTTCGTTGTATAAATGTAGCTGCTGGGTCGCCCACCGGGCTGTCCAGGATCTAATCTGCCCGGTGTCGTAGTACTCAGCCTTCCGTCGATACTGATCTGCCATAGTTGAAATGCCAGAATCGCTAGCTATTTTTACGTCAAGCACGTAAGCCTTTTTGTTTTCCACATCACAAATTAAGAGATCCGGCTTACGCATGCCAAGGGCTGTTGGAATATGCGGCTCCTTGGCTACCGCATGTTTCTTCTGCATGCAGTCTGAAGAAATAGCATCCACGATGTTATCATGTCGTCGGACCCGTTGTCCATGAAGCTGCGGGCAAACCTAGAGAAGGTGTCCCAAGGACTCTCGTTGATCGCAACCGTCACAGGTTGTGTTATTCTGTCTTCGTCCTCTTGCTCGTCTAGTCTTAGTTGGCATTAAGTTATGCTTGATTTTTAATGCATCCACGCAAGAGGCCCCCTTTAATAAGCTTGTTCCATTCGTCATCAAATGATGTACTTGGGGGACTAAGTGATGTTCCTTCAGTCCTGCCCCATCCAACGAACCCAACAAGGCTTTTGTCCATTCCTTGAGCTCCTGCTTCCTAGTTGTTACAACCACATCCCTCACTCTACTCTTGCCAAACGAACCTCAATGCTTTCGGGGTGTTGGGGTGCAACCCCAAAATTTCCCGTATAGTGCTATCCTCAGAGTTGTAAAATTTGCATCCAACCTGTTTCTTCGATATATAGGAACTCTTGTTGATAAACAAATACATCCCAAACCCCCGGCAGCTGCTGGAGCAAAAAAACACACCTAGTGACGTGTCTTTGGAAATTTCAGCCACTTCCTTACATTTTGCCTAATTAGTTTGTCCGAGGGTCTTCAAGGTATTCTGACAGACGCCACCAAGCACCATAATATGTATGATGCCGGGAACAGGTGCTTATTCAATATATATAACCGCTGTTGAGGTTTCAGGGGCGCCTCATCTACCCGCTCGAATTTTTTTTCCAACGCAACTTTTGTATATCTGGCTTTCCCCTACCAGCTGAAGAAAAATGCATTCCCAAGTATTTATACACAGCTGTTTGTTGAAAGGGAAATCGAACTTGAGCTCCATAAATTTTGTTTTATGCGTCGTATTCGTACCACTTCTTAACTTAGGATCTGTTTGGATCTTCAATGTCGCCAATCACACATCACCCAATAGAAAATGGGGTACACTCACCCGTTTTCACCCATCAACTCACTAAGCGGGAGACAGCCTCTGCTTTCCACTTACCCTTACTCAGCATGCAGACCAGACTGCGAATGTGTGTAACTACACAGTGTTTACAGTGTTTATAGTGTAATGTGAAGGTTTACTCAGCCCTGTAACAACTTCAGACAGTTTTAAACCAAGGCTGGCTCCTCCTCAGGAAATTAATGAATAGAAAAAGAAATAATTCACAAAGATAAACACTTTATTATTTAGTAATGCAAAGATAAAACATTGAAACATGAAGGTGTATCCTACTTGAAAGAAAAATGAAAAATGAAATGGAAAAATGACATTTGAATTCAACGTTAATATATACAGTTATACTGGGTGTCTGGTTGAGGTTGACACGGTCTTGGAGAAATTGTAGCCTTTTGCTGATGTGGGGGGGGGTCACAGGTGTTTAGTGACAACCCAACGACTAGTTCTTCACAGCCTTGAATAGTAAGTCCAGATGACAGGAACGCAGGTTTTTTACCACTATAAAGATGAGGGGTAGTGTCGTGTGCAATTAATGAGGTAGGAAGATATAAAGTAACGTCTCAAGACCGGTTTCAGTCCGTCTCCTTCAACACTTCTCGTTGGTTGGCAGGTGACCTGAGCGTATTCCAGCTGGAAAGAGAGACAGGTTACTCACTGCTAAGAAATCACCCCCTCCTGATAAGTGCAAGATACTTTAAAAAGGTGGTGACTGCTAAAATCTCAAGTGGAGCTTAAAACTAAAAGGACAAAGTTTTTTATTGGTCAAAAGAAAGCTTTGGTGACTACTAAAGTCTCATGTGGAGCTTAAAACTAAAAGGAAATAAATTTATTTTTGGTCAAAAGTGAAGCTTCAACCAATATCCCCTAGAATAGGAGCAGAGGCTTTACTTACAGTTGTGCTGGGAGCTGTGAGTCAAGTGATTACTGTTGGAGGAGCCCACACAACCTTTCGAGGTGGGGGAAAAAAAAGGGGGGGGATAGCAGGAGCTAGACTGACCCTATCTTAACATGCAGCCGGCAATCAGACTATTGTTACCTATGCTCGCTACTCCTATCTGTTTAACTTTTCCCTCACACTCCCCCATAAACCAAGACTTTTAGTCAAGGAGTATAAGAAAAATAGGCGAGAAAAAAGTTCTGATACAAGTCGTGTAAAGGGACCAAATCTACTGACTGTCACGACTTAACCATTTAGAGAAGTAATTGGATGAATCATTGATATATACAATACGAAACTTAAAAGCTTGGAGTGCCAATGTCCACCTCAAGAGGCGACTGTTGGTTCCCTTAAAAATTTCTAGGTATATCAAAAGGTTTGTGATCCGTCTCTAAAATAAATTTTTTTTTCCCCGTAAATAAAATTTAAGTTTTGGGGATACCCCACACAAGGGCCAAACATTCCTTTTCTACGGTGGAGTATCTCGTTTCTGCAGGAAGAAGTTTCTGGCTAAGGGAAATATACAGGGAAGGGAGAATCATCATGGTACGTAGTAAACACTGCACCTAAGCCGGTATTGGAGGCATCAGTCCTTAAACAAAAAAGGGTATAAAAATCTGGAATTTTGAGTATAGGGTCTTTAAGAAAAATGTCCTTTAAACTCATTAAACTTTTCTCGAGCTACGTCGGAATGTTCAAGAGATCCTTACGAACTTTTTAAGGTAATCAGATAAGATACCCGTAAGATCAGTGAGGTTCGGGATTTAAACCGTGCATAAAAATTTACAGAACCAAGAAAGCTAACAAAGAGCTTTTTGGTTTTGGGGAATTTAAACTCTAATAAAGCTTCGATCTTTACTGGGGAGAAGCTACAAAGAATTTTAGAAAAGGATCAGTCTGAGATATCTAATCTTGTTTATACCCAAGAAAGCATTTCTTTGGCTTGGCAGTGAGGACATGTGAGCGTAACCTACGTAAAACTGATGTTAATTTTTGGATATGCTTGCTCCACGTCGATGTCATTACGTAAATGTTATCAAAATAAACTGAAAAAATTTGGCATATTACCCAAGACCTTTCTCATCCCGTCTCACGAAAGGTAGCACAGCAGTTGCCAAACCGAAGGGCATAGTTCAATACTGCAGCAGTCCTTGGTGGATAGGAAAAGCGTGTACTGCTTAAGAAGAAGGATCTAAACATTATTTGATGATATGCCTGCGCAATATCAATCTCTGAAAAAAAGGAAGAAATCATAAAATTTGTGTAGATCACTATCTATTAAGGGCATAGGCTCAGCATCCCACCGAGTTAGCATTAAGGCCTCTGAAGTCAATAGCAAGTCTATATGAATTATCCTCCTTCTTAACCATGTACTGGTGAGCAATATGCAGATACTGAAGGTTCAATGATCTTTAGTTTTAATAATTTGTCTACCTCTCGGTCAAATGCATCCCTAAGGTGAACTGGAACTGGGAAATAATTTCCGTTTGATAGGATTGCCCGGGTCATTAAGTCAATCTTAGGGAACCCCTACCGTGGGGGGTAAAAAACCCGGGAATATCAAAAAAAATTTCTGAGAAGTTACTCACACATTGAAGTATTTTCATTTTTTCCTTATGGTCATCCAAAAAAACTCTTTAAATTTTAAATTTTTTTGTTGCACCCCTAGGGGTCAAAGTCACAAAGTCATGAAGTTCCTGTCATAGTCTATGTTAGAGGTGTCAATTGCGCAAACCTTAAACTTCCTTTTTTTGAATCAAGTATGTGGGGAAAAAAAAACAAAAATCAAAGTCTTTCAAAATTTAAAACCAAATTTTCCCTTGGGTAATATTTCTTAAGAATGTTTTATATGATAAAGCTTGGGCTTTCCCCTTTGACC
This sequence comes from Cherax quadricarinatus, assembly GCF_026875155.1. Lineage (NCBI taxonomy): Eukaryota > Metazoa > Arthropoda > Malacostraca > Decapoda > Parastacidae > Cherax > Cherax quadricarinatus. Next base: position 23,948,830 of record NC_069464.1, on the reverse strand, counting down.
TATGAGGGTAAACAACCTTTTCCCCCAAATTTTTTAATCCTTATAAAGGACCTTTTTCCCTGGGTTCTAAAAATTTTTTTTGATTTTATTGGGAAAAAAGTAAACCGAACCTCATCCCCTACTTTAAAACTTTTCTTACTGACTTTTGGAATCAAAATAGTTTTTGTACTGGTCCATTGACAAGCTTAAGTTTTTTCGAAACTATGTCAGAGGTCTCCTCAAGTTTGGATCCTTCATGACTTATGGACTACTGAGGATCACGTCCTCATTAGTCCATAAGTCATGAAGGATGGACAGTGGACCTCTGGCCTGTCTACCATAGAGAAGTTCAAAAGTGAAAACCCCAAAGAGCCACTGGGAACTTCCCTCATGGCAAACAAAGCACAGGGTAGGTGACGATGCCACTCCTTAGATTTAAGGGAGCAAGTTTCCTTAAAATAGCTTGAGAACCGAATGCTGGCGCTCATCCTCCCATTACAGCTGGGATGATAGGGTGTGGGTGAAGAGAGGCTTCCATCCAGAATTGGTAGAGATGTGCATTTAAAGTCAGATGTGAATTGTGTCCCACGGTCAGACAAAATTTCTCTAGGAATGCCCACTCTGGAGAAGATTTAAGGGAACGGCTTCAGGGAAACTCGAAGCATAATCAACTAATGTTAATATATATCTATGTCCCCCAGATGAAAGTGGGGATAAAGGACCAACGATGTCAATAGCTCCTCTTTCAAATGGTAACGTAAAGACTGGCATTTTGACCATAGGTACTCGCTTGGTACCTCGGGAGGATGACAGTTGGCAGACTTTACACGATCTACAATAGGTAGTGATATCTGAGGATATTTTGGGATAAAAATAGGTTTCCCTAATTTTATTTAAGGCTTTACGATGCGAGAAATGTCCGGCCACTGGTAGGTCATGAGCCATTTTAAGAACAGTCTCTCTGCATTGACTTGGAACAACTAAGATGGAATAGTCTATCTTATCTGAATTTAATTTGAATACTGATTTATACAAGATACCTTTTACATATTCAAATTTATATGATAAGGTTTTCCTTTGGATAACTTGATATTGTCTAGCTGCATTATGGCAATTCTGAAGAGAAGGGCAATTACTTGTAATTGACAAAGGTTTTTCCTTCGATACATCTAAAGGTTTAAAAGTCGGGGAAAATCAAAGGATGGACAATAGGAGAAGCCTGGGTTTGGTCTAAGCCCTATCAAGACATTTATAGTATCGGGGGTGTATCCTCACTTTCATCTAACAAGTGAACCGTGATTTACATCTCGCTTTCGGAGTAGTACACTGTTTCTAACCCCCTGAATACCCCGAGACATTGCCTCATCGAACTTTCGGGGGGCTTCTCTGACTCACGGAAGAGGAGCAAAAAAACTGATGCCCATCTTTGGGTGACGAAAGGTCAACCTCAAAGGAAGAACGGCACCTTTTAGTTTTTATTTAGTATTATTTGTATTTAGTATTTAGTATTGTCGGAGCAAAAAGTGATGGGGCTAGTACGGCTTCAACCAACCTGTGAACCATTTAGACCTAATGAAACAAGGAGGGGTAGGAAATGTCGTACGGCCCAATAGTCTGAAAGTAAGCAGAGGAATGATTTTCTTTAAGGTTAGGGAAAGCTTATCAGAAATGATTACTGGCATCCAGGGTTCGTAAAATGGTAGAACTTTAAAGGGTCCATTAATTTTCCCTGAACAGAAGGGGCTTGGTCATTACGCTTTAAAACATTTCCAACTTTTTGGACCTTCTTAAAAGGACCCCCGGGATTTTTTCTGCCCCTTAACACCCACATAAATGAAAAACAGGAATAAAAAAGTTATTTGGCTTTCAAAATTAAGGCTTTGTTTTTTTTTGTTTGGTAAAAACCCTTCCCCTTAGGGTTCGATCCCTTTGGTTTTTTTAGGAATTGTGACCCCTCAGCACACAAGTCAGGGGCTTCAGCAACTTCATCACTTTAAATCAGGTTACGTTCTCTAAGAAGTTCTATTGGTGGGGAAAGAGCTGTCAGGAATGGTCAGAAACCCATAAAAGTCTCTAAGAGTTCATAAACTGTATCAATTCCCGAATTCTCGATCCAAAAAATTCAAAACAAAGAAAGAGTGTTACCTGTAACTGCTGAATTTTTGGCCGGGCTGAAAGGTGGCTACCTAAAATCTTTCTAAAAATTGTGCTTTTTTTTATTTTTTTAAAGGGATTGTTCTTCAGTAGGTTTTTAATTACTTTTGATTTCCCTGAGACAAAGTTGCAAGATATTAAAACTGTACCAGAATATAAAACCTAAGGTACCCAGGTTCAGCTGGCCATTCCAGAGGGTAGCGGTATTTTCAAACCTGATAATGTATAAATAATGTTTTCCCCTCTGTGAAGGGAGGTAAATTGGGTGTTGGAATGTGCATTTGTGCATATGTTAAATTTACCCTTCCTCTAATTTTGTTGTGTAAAAGTTAATTTTTTTTCTCTAATTAAAGGCGAGATTTTTTTGAGTTGCAATCTTTTCTTTCTCTTTTAATCATTTTCTTTAGCTTTTCCCCCACGTTTCTACTCTTTTCTCAATTTCCTATCCTTTTGCTTTTTCCCTCAAGTTCTTTTAATTTAATTGTTCCTCACATACTTTAGCTCTCTCCTCACTGTCTATTTTGGTTTTCTCTTTCAATTCGATCTCTTTTTTTCTCCTCTTTTTAGATTCTCTCTCTCTCTTCTTTTTTCTCCTCTCTCTAAAGGTTGTCTCTCCTTTCTTTTTCTTTCCCGGATCTTAGCGCTAATGAAAGTTCTAAATTCTTCCTCGTTGTTCATAACTTTCTCCAGTGTTCATCCAAAACTGGTATTCCTCCATACTTGCAAGAAAACTTAAACTACCAGGGGAAGATGAAGGATATATCAAAGAAAACGAGGGTTTAATTCCCGCTCCACTCAAAATGTAAAAAAAACGGGGTTTGATCCCTGCTTCGATTGAACGTATGTGTGAATAAAATGGAGGGGTTTTATGCCGGTTCCGAGCAAACGTAAGTGAATGGGGTCCCCTTTACCCTCCCAAACTTTTCTCCAACAAATCTATTTTTATTCAAGAGAATTGTTCTACGACGTTCCCCTTTTATATAATAAATAGGCTCAAGAAATAATTGTCACTGGGAAAAACTCGGGGCCTTTAGAGGGCTATTCCTCCAAAAACGTTTCAAAACTCAAAAATAAAGGGACAGAATTAACTAGTATATCCTGCCTGACTTGACTTACAATAAATTTTTGGGCTATAAATATCACCAAATTTTTAAATACCTGTACTGTGTCTTTCCATGAGAAAGTTACTCAGGTGGTGGTAACCCTCTGTGAATCGGCCTTGAAGTTCCAATGATAGATTCGAGAGGAGTGATTTATTCAGTAAGTTTCCTGGCAAAGGTCGCCACTTGGAAGGCTTTCCACCCTGGAAAAAACTTCAGACGTATTACCAAGGCGGTTCCCCAGGAAAATTAATGAATAGAAAAGAAATAAATTTAAAAAAATAAACACTTTATTTAGTAATGCAAAAATAAAAAATTGAAACATGAAATGTATCCTACTTTTAAAGAAAAAGAAAAATGAATGGAAAAAAATGACATTTAATTCAACGCTAAATTTTACATTACTGGGGTGTTTGTTTAGGGTTTACACCGTCTTTTAAAATTGAGCGTTGGATGTGGGGGGGGGGGGGGTCCAGGTGTTTAGTGCCAACCCCAAGACTTGTTCTTCAAGTCTGTAACTTGAATATCAGTCCAGATGACAGGGAACGCAGGTTTTTTACCATATAAAGATGAGGGTGTGTCCTGTACAAATTTAAACAGGTAGGGAGATCATAAAGTAAAGTCTCAAGACCGGGGTTTTAGTCCGTTTTTCCCTTTAACATTCTCGTTGGGTTTGGCAGGGGGTGAGCTGTCTTCCAAGCTGGAAAGAGAGGGTTTCCCCTGCTTAAGAAAACATTTTCCATGATAAATGTAAGATACTTAAAAAAAGGGGGTGACTATCTAAAGTCTCGTGGACCCTTAAAACTGAAAGGGCTAAGTTTATTATTTGGGCAAAAGTGAAGCTTTCAACCCAAAATCCACAAGAAAGGAGCAGAGGGGTTTTTCTTACGTTTGGGGTGGGAGACTCACAGCTTGAGTCGACGATTCGTTTGGCCGAGCCCCACACTCACCTTTCGGGGGTGGGAAAAAAAGGGGGTGGGGGGATAGCGGGACCTAGACTTCCCTACCTTAACAAGCCCAGCAATAAACTATGTTACCTATACTCGCTCCATCCCATGTCCTTTAAATTTTCCCTCAATGTAATTTTCCCTTATTAAGTCTTCATAAAAATAAAAGTGACATTTTTATTATGAGTATAATGAATACATGTGTGATGCATAGTGTCTGACGAACCAGCAGTAGGTCCACCTCATGTACCCTTCAAGGTCCTGACCCTGTGGTCACAGGTTTAGTGGTGCACTTACATTATAACACTCACTCACCTGTTCACTGAGGTGAAGTTTTAAACACTCTAAGTGTAGTGGTAGGAATTATTCAAGATCAAGATGGCATCACTGAACAGTTTCAATCTTCACAAACAAAAATTACACAATTAGAAAAACTAATTTCAGTCTGTGTAGGGTTGACCCAAGATGTAAACATTGATATGCATATAAGTGGCTTTGGCATGCTGCTCTTACCTATATTTTTTGTACCTCTGTTTGTATGCTAAATTTCTAAATAAATAAATAAATAAATACATAAATTATCTAGAAGCATAACTGGAACTACTTACTCAGCGTCTGGAAATTATTAATTCAGGTTATGGGAAATATGAAAGTGAATTCTTAGAATCAAATCCGTCTGCTGATGACATTAAAAATGTTGTGGGTAATTTTATTGATCAACAGATAAGGTGGACAGAAGCACAGGGGGCTACCTGCCCACAAAATTTTTGTCAAAAAAGGGACCTTTTTTTTTTTTTAAATTTTTTTAAAAAACTGTTAAAAATTCTTTAAAACAATTTTTTTATCAGAAAACCCCCCCGGTCCTTTTCCCGGGGAAAACAAAAAACCCCCCTAGAGGGGCCCAGTATACCCTCCAAAACCGCCCTCGGGGGTGCCCCTTTAGCAACTGGCCAAAACCCTCCGTACCGAGGGGAAAACGGATTAAACTGTTTGTATAAAAGCTGGTACGGGGCCCACGCTTAGGGGGCCCCAAAAAGAAAACATTGCTCCCTTTGCAAACATCAGGGAGGGCCTTTGGGGCCCCCCAAGAGGAAGTATAGGGGTTTTTTTTTTTTGGGGCCTTGAAGGGTTTGCCCAGGGTTTTCCCTAAAATGAATCGTCCCGGGCGTTACAAAAGATTGTTGGGGTTTATAAGGAGGGAAAGGTGACGGTCGAAACTCGGTTTGGGGGGACTTTCGTTTTTTTAAAGACGTATCCAGGTTTTACGGGGGTGAAGGTCGGGAAACTGCCCCCTTTCGAGGCGGGGGGCTTTATAGAAACCAGGAGGAATTTAAACCCCAATACGGAAAGCCCCTTGGGGAAACGATGGGAGTATTGGACAAAAGGGGCCCATAAAAGGGACGACCTGGGGGGTCTTATCCCCTAAAAAATGACGTTGGCGGGCCCTATCCATCCAGTCAGGTTGGTGGAGCCCGGGGGACGCAGGTTTTTTTTACCCCTTCCCGGCCAGGGGAAAGACCTGTCGACTTTGTGGCCCCATTGATATTTTGGCAGTCACTGCCCTAAAAGGGAAACCTACCAGGGGTCCTTTTACTTTGGGGCAGTGGAAGCAGAAAACCATGTGAGTTGATGCCTGAGTTGGGAAGAGGGGGAAACCCAGTGCCGATTTGGTTTCGGGGAAAGTAAAGAGGTAAAAACCGGGAAGTATCGACGGTGGGTTTCCCCCTGTTTTTAAACCACCCCAGGGTGACAGGGGTTGGGCCCCCCAATCGCCTGGGGGGACGGGTGGTGGGGGGACGGGGGTTTCCCCGGAAAGAAAAGTTGCTGGATGCGGTGCTAAAGGATTCTTCGACGAGCGGGGGCCGGGGGGGAAATGGTCCTAAAGAAGTCAAGTGAAAATACAGTGATGGTTGACCCGCGGGGCCCGGGTTTGAAGGGTTGGGGAAAAGCCAGAGGGGAAAAGGAAGTGGGGGTTTTAGAAGTCCATCGGGGGGTTGTGCAGGAAGTGATTTGTGTGTGAGTGAGAGCTCACAAAAAAGGGCCCTTGGGGGGTTGTTTTTGGGAACCTCGATTTGGGGTTTTTAAACACCCTGGGCCCGAGACCCGGGAAGAAGCCCAGGGTATTTTGTGGGGGAAAAAGGTAGGAGGGGGGGGGGTTTTAAAGGGGGGGAAGATCGTGGGGGGGGGGGCCCAAAGGAGGGGCTGGGGGCCCAAGGTTAAAAAAAAGGAAAAAAAAGGGTTTAAAGGTCGAAAAAGGTAAAGGGGAAGGTAAGATACGCGGAAATGGGGGTAACCCCCCCCCTTTTTTAAAAAAATTTTAAAGTGTTGTCACAATAAAGTCACAATGGGCTTAAATCGGGGAAGGTAAAACGGGTTTTGGGTTTTAGAGGGGTTTTTTTAACCGGGGGGTTTGTTGTTTTTTGTATGTTTTTTGAGGAGCAAAAACCATGGTTTAGGGGTAAATTTTGATTTTTGAGGGGTTAAAAAATGTTTGTCAGAAATGCTTTTGCTTTTTAAAAGGGGGGGGTTAAGGCAGTAGTGAAAAAGGGAGGCCCCCCATTGCGTGTAGGGGTTGGGGGAGGAGGGGGGGGGAGGGGGGAGGGTTGTAAGGGTAGATGGGCACTGGGGGGTGGGGGGAAAAGAAATTTTTTTTTTCATTGGGTATTTTATGTCAGCATGAAAAAATTTTTTGATTTTAAATTTTATTTTTTTACGTGATTTTTTTGGTTTGAAATTAAATTTGGGGGGGTTTCCCTTTTCCTAATTTGGAATTGGAGGTGATTGGAACTGTTTTTGATTGGTAGGGGAAAGTGACCCCCGAGGGGGGGCGGATGTTTTTTTTGGGTGCATTTGGGGATGTTTTTGGGGGATTTTGGGTTGTTGTAGATGGGGGTGGGAAAGGGGGGGATATGGGGTGGGGGCACACGTTTATTGGGGGGAAATTTATGGGGGCCGAGGTTGATGGTTTTTAGGGGTGCAGGGGTTTTGGTGGGAAGAGGTGAGGGCTTTTGATGTCGGTTTTTTCGGATCATTGGGCCCCGGTGAAAAGTTTGTTGCGGGTGGTTGTTATTTCGCTTTATGCTGGGTTTTGGGAAAAATTGAATGGGGAGGCTTCTCCCGGGGAGGGGGATAAAGGTCTTTCCTTTTGGGGGAAATGGGGGGAGACTTTGGGGGAAAGGGTGGGGATGGGGGGGTGGTTTTTGTAGACTGGTGGGGATGCGGCAAAGACAGCAAAAAGCAGAGTTTTTTTGGGGATACGGGGAAAAGGAAAAAAAGGGCAAGGGGGAAAGATTTTGGTTTGAAAAATACCTGGAGGGACAGTGAATGCTGTTTATGACGGGGGGGGAAGGGAAGTATGCGGGGTGAGGGGGAGGGCCCTTAAAGGGAAAAGTAGGTTTGAAGGTTAAAAATTTTTAAAAGGTTTAACCCCTTTGGGTTGGGGCCGGATTAGAGGGGTGTTAAAAGGGTGATCGACCTTTGGTTATGCCCTAAGAAAATTTAGGGAAAGGCAGATGGTGCTCCCCATAGCGCTTTCTATTGGTCGCAAAAAGGGGGGGGGGGGTTATGTGGTGGGTAAAGGTTTTTACTGATAAGAGGGAATTAGTGGTTATGCGGTTTATTTTTTTTGGGGAAAAAATGGAGGAGGGAACAAGGGTTGTCAGTGAGGAGGTATTTGGGGTTATGCAGAATACTATTGTTTTGGGGGACAAGGGGAAACCCGGGAAAAAGGGGGAAAGGGGTAGGAAATTAGTGGGAGGGGTGGGGGAGGGGGGTTTTCGGGATGAGTAGGGAAAGAGCCGGGTTTGTTTGGAAATTACAAATTTATTTTTATAGGGGTTTATTGGGAATGCATTGGGGTTAGGGGTTTTTAAGGGGGAAGTCTTGTATATGGGGGGGTGGGGGGAAAGGGGAAAAAGGCCCCAGAAAACCGGGTCGTTGTGTTGGTGCCGGAGAAGGTGGGAAAGGTTTTGAATGTTATGAGAAATTTCCCTTTTAATGTGTGCAGTTTAAAAATTTATGCTAAAATTTGGGCAATAGACAAAAGGAAGGGTTTTTTCTAGGATCAGTGGTACATGGGGGACAGTTTGGTTTTCCGGGAAGAAGTATGAGGGGGGTAGCCCCAAAAAAGGGATTTTTGGGGGGACTGCACCGGAGGGGGAAATACTTGGATTAAAATTGGGTAATGCGTATGATTGGGTGAATGGGGAAATTTTTAAAAGTTTTTTTTGGGAAAACAGCGGGGTTTTGGGGGGGGAAAAGGGGGGGGAGAGGGGTTTTTGAAACCCGTAGGGAGGGAGGAGTTTTTTGGGTAAAAGGTTTAAAAGGAAAAGTTGGGGGCCCATTACTGATGGAGAGGGGGTTTTGGGAGGAAGGGTGCCCCACCCCCTTTTCCGGGTTTTTTTTTTTTGTTTGCCTGGGGTCCAGAACCCCTTTTATGGGGGGGGGTGGGGGGGTGATGATTGAACTGGGATTAGGGGGGGTGGGAGGGGGGGGTTTGTGGGGTCCCGTGAGGGAAAATCCCGTGTGGAAAGGGCCCAGGGGGAAAAGATTTTTTAAGGAAATTTTGGTGGAATCATTCGGGTTTTTTTGGGGGACCCCCCGGGTCAGGGAGAGTTAATTTAAAGAAGTCAAAGCTATTAGAGGTGGGGGGTTTTGGGTGGGAGGGGGCTTGGGGGAGGGGTTGGGAATGGTCAGTAGTGGACAGTTTTTGGTTTGGGGAAATGGTACATGGCGGAAGTGCAGGAAAGTGGGGAAAGAAAAAATTTTGGGAAATTTTTTCGGCGGGGTTTTTTGGGTAGGTAGGAGGCTTAAGGGCGGGGGAAATTTGTAAATTCAGAAAGGGGGTTTTAGTGGTCAACTCTCGGGTTTTCCCAGTAAGGTGTGGGGAGTGGTGAGGTTTCCCCTTTAAGAGCAGAGGTTTAATTGCAGAAAATCCAGGGGAAAGGTTCTAAGGTATGTGTGGGGGTTTGGGGGGGCATGGTTGAGCAAGGAGTGGTGATGCGGAGGGGAGACGTGGGGGCCCCTTGGGCCCTTTGATGTCATTGGGTAATAGAGTAAAGGCTTTAAAAATTAACAAAATATTTTTCGGACTGGGGGGAATAGAGGAGTCAGGGTAGGTAGGGTAATGGAGGATCCCACAAAGATGGTGGTGTGGAAGGGTTTTGGGTTTTGTGGGGAAATATGTTGAGGGTTTTTTAAATTTTTTAAAAAGGGTTTTTGTCCACTTTAAAAGGGTTTAAAACGAATGGTGGGTGCTGTGGAAGGAAGGGGGGTTTCTTACAGGGACTTGCTGTAAATAAATATGACGGTACGCATATGGAGGAAGTTTGGGTTGCTTGGAACCACCCGGGGGAAAGAGGGGTTAGTATTTTTCGTTTTTGGGGGGGAATTTTTGGCCTTAGGGTGTGTTTTTAAAATGGGTTTGTGAGAGGGGAATCATGTTTCATTGTGGGGACTTCGAAAGGGGCCTTTTGGGGGTTTTTTATTTGCCCCTCTTTGGAGGGGTGGGTTTGGATGGTGGGGAGTTACGTTTTTTTGGGGGGGGGGGGGAAAAGGCCCCTTTCCCTAGGGCTTTAATTGTTGGTTTGAAAATGGGGGGTGCCGGGTGTGTGGGTAAAAGACCTTTAAATGTAGTTAGGGACGGATTATTTACAGTATCTTGGGGGATGAGGGAGGTTAGGGGAGAGTTGAGGGAAAAAAACCCTTTAAAGCGGGCGAGATTTTATAAAAAATATGTGAAAGGAATGGGCCCGGGCCCTTGGGGTGGGGGGTGGATAGTTAGTTTTTTCGGGGTAAGGGCCCCCGGGAATCTCACTGTGGGGGGGGCCTTTCCTTCTTTTTGAACCCAGGGGGGGGGAAAAGGGGTTTGGGGTCTAAAACCGGGGGATGAGGGAGGGGGGGTTTTGGTTTTTAGGCTTCTTTGTGTGGGATGGTGGGGGGGGTTATGAAAGGGGGAAAGGGTAAAGGGAATGAGGTTTTGGGAATCTGGTTTAAAGTTCATGCAAAAGGAAAACCCTTTAAAAAAAACCATGATGACAAAACCTTTGGGGGTCTGGGGTTTTAGAGCAGATAAATTTTAAAGATAAGCACAAAAGGGTTAACTTGTCGTTGTTAATTTATGTTGTGAAGGTTGCTGTCCCCCTGACATTTGGTTTGGGGAAAAAAATTTTTGCTATGTTTTATATATGAAATCATGTTTTTGGGTTTATTCAATTTTATAACACTTTTTAAATGAAAACCTTTTTTCAATGTATAATATTTTTAGGGAATGATTATAAATTATAAGGGATGTGAGGAAATTAGGTTGGGAAAGGGGCAAAAAAATTGTGTGATGCCCTTAATGGGGTTTTTGAAAATTGTAAACGGGTTTTTTTGTTCAATGGGTTATTGGGGAAAAAAACAAGGATGGAAAAATGTACGAAATTTTTATTCAATATTTTTAATTATGCTACTGTATGTGCATTTAGGAATTTTTATTCCCATGATAATGCTCAGTATTAAAAACCTTTATAAAAGGGAAAAGGGGGGGGGCTTTGAAAGTGCCCGGGCCCAAAAAAGGGGCGGCGAGTTTTTTAGGGAATGAGAATTATTTAAATTTTTATGAAAATTTTTTGTTTATATATTATCTTTTTTGACTTTTTTTATAAAAAAAAAAAAAAAAAAAAAAAAATCAAACAAAGAGGGATGGTTTTTAAAATTGGGGAGATAAGGTTTTTTATTTCCTGTAATAGGGCGTTTTTTTATCCTTTTGTTTGGTTTTGTTTTTTGGGATGGGTTGTACCTTTTCGTATTTAAAAGTTAGTTTTTCCCTTTGGGGGGTTTTCCTGCCCCCGTGTTTAAGTGGGGGAGTTTCCCTTGTGGGGATGTATCAATGTAATGTTTATTGAGGGGTTAGGTTTGCATAATGTTAAAAAATTTAAAGTTCTTTTATAATTTTTTTAAATTTTTTTATGTTTAAAAAATATTTATTTTTGCACTTTGTGAAAGGGGTCTAATTTTACAGGTTTTTGGGGGATTTTTGTGGACAAGACATTTAAAAATTTTTTATTTTTGGTTTTTGCTATTTTTTTTTGTTCGGTGTTTGGAAACTCTCTCGCTCTTTATTATGTTAAAAGGGGATTCTGCTTTTTGCGGGGGGGAATTTAATGTTTGGTTTTTGGTTTTTTTTTCCCCCCCCCCCCCCCCCCTTTTTTCCCAATTTTATTGTGGGGGTTTGGTTAGCCTTTGTTTAATTATTGTAAAGTATAATTTTTTCCTTTTGTATGCTGCTTTCCTATCAAACTGTTACTTGTGCAAGGGGGGGGTTTTATTTACTGTATAATTTGGCATGATTTGTATGGTTTGAATTTGTTGATGTTTTTTTTTGGCAGGGTTATCCCGGGTTTGTTTCATTGTTCGGGTTTATGGTATAATTTTTTAATACAATAAAGAATGTAACACTTGTGGTTTTGCTATGGGGTTTAAAGGTTGGTCATTGTATTTTAAACGGTTAAAAAAATTTTGTTCTTTTATTTTTTTATATTTGGTTTCTGTGTCTTTTAAATTTAAAAAAAAAAAAAAAAAAAAATACCCTTTTATTACTTACAAAAAAACCAGGTTTAAAAAAAAAATAAATGGTACTACAGTTTAAATTTATACCTCCCCAACCTTTAAATTTAAAAAACCAAAATTACAAACTAGTCAATAAAAACCCAACCCCATCCACTGTAAAATTTATGAAGTATTAGTATTGATGACAATAATTTTCATTTTCACATACCTATATATTCCCCCTACACAATAATTTTAATTTTATATAATATAATTATATATATATAAAAATATATATTTTAAAATATTTAAATTTTTTATATATATATTTTTATTATATTATATATATACATATAAAAACACCCAAAATTTCACATATCACACACACACCAAAACATAAAATATAAATTAAATTAATATAAAACTTTGGGTCGGTATACAGAAAAAATACCTATAGTTTTTCTTGCATGTCACAAATATTGGCCCAAAAGGGCACCATTCCTAACACATACCCCCACAATTTTTGAAAACCCAACCCTTCCCCTTTTCCTTTCAAAACAGAATTTTAAAAAAAAGCCAAAATTACAATAATGAATTTTGTATTAAAAAATTTAAAAACCCAAAATAGATATTTCAAAAACCCTAGTAAAAATCCCGGGACATTTTAAGAAACCCTAGAAACAAGGATATTACAAACCATATCAACCCAAAAACCCTAATAACCTTTTAAAACCCTCCCTTTTTTAATAATCATTATTGCCCGTGCAGAACAGGACATTCTACCCCCCCCCCCCCCCGTTGTACAGTCACCCTTTTAAATAACTACATTGGAATTAAACCTAAAGAAAAGGGCATACCCTGACTCATAAAACCTAAAAGTTGGGAGTGCATGAAAAAAAGGGCCCCAAAAAAACAAAATTTACAGACTAAAAAAAGATTTTTGAAAAAATTACCTTCCTTACAAATCACTGTAATAAGTAGAAAAATTTTACACCCCCAATATGAAAGCAATATTAATTTAAAACCTTGGGGAAATTTCAAAAAATTCAAAACCCTTGCAATTTTAGTGAAGTTCCCCACTCAAAAAAAACAAGATTAAAACCCACATGCCCCCTTAGCGGTAAAAATACTAGGCCCATGTAAAATTATTTAAAGAAACCCGAGACTAAAATAAGATAGGTAAATTTAAGGATTAAAGGGTGTGTAATGTGCCCGTCCCAAAAGAAATTTAACGTATCTCAGGGAAAAAAATTTTTTTTTTGATACCCAAGTGCCAATTTAATTAAATTAAAAAAGAGATCCTAAAGGGGGCGGTATCCCGGTTTTTAAAGGAAATTTTAAAAACCCCCGAAAATAAAACCCTTTAGGGGTTAGAAATGTAACCCCGGAAAAAACACTTATATCCCCACCTATGGCCCAAAATTTCGTGGGAAAAAAAGGCGTACCATCCCTACCTAAATTTTCACTACCTTCCCCTTTAACCCTACTCAGTTCCCCGGGTTAAACCAAAACCCCCCCCCCCCTTTAATCCCCCCCTAAAGGGGGCCCCTCCTTTGTCCCTTTCCCCAGGGGGGCCCGCCTAAGGGAACCCCCCAGTGAGATTTCCATAACCTTCCGGGAAAATTTTTTCCAAGAGCCCCTTAAACCAAAAATTCCTACACCTTGTCCTATAGAATTTTTCCGCCAAAAGCTTTTATCCTTTATATCCCCCCCTTAAAACCCCCCATTCCCCATGAAATGTCCCGTTTAAACCCCAAAGATATTCATTTTACCCCTTCCCCAAAAAACCCCAGGAACTCCCCCCTTTAAACAGTAGTAAGCCTTTAAAAGGGGGCCCAAAAGACCCCCCCCCAACATTCTGTTTAAACCCCACCCTCCCTGATCTCACCCCCTCCAAGGAGGTACCAAAAAAAAACCCCTTTTCACGCCCGTTTAACATCCCCCCAAAAATGACAAAAAGCCTCTTACCAAAAAACCCCTCCCACGTAACACCCCTGGGAAGCCCGGGAAACCCCCATTTTTATAAAACCTATAACTAATTTTTTTACTCAGCCGGTATCCGAAGCTTTACTAAAATCTTTTTAAATAAACCCCAAACATTCGTTTTGGAAAACACGGCTACCCCTTTATTTAAATTTCCCTTTACCTTTTAAAACCCTCCCCAACCGTTTACTTTTTTTTTATCACCCGTTTTCCAAATGTCAATAAAAATTCAACTATTTCACAAAAACCCCCAAAAACCTTTCCCCCACCAAATTTTGGCCCTCCTCCATTTCTCTTCCCTTTAGGCCCCGCCAAACCCCCCTCATATACCTCATTGATTTAACAGCCATACTCCAGTCCCAAAAAGGGAAACCAAAAATTAAAACCCCTCCGAAATTTCCTTTATAACTACCCCCCTTCTTTAAACCCTGCCCTCCCAAAACCCCAACAAAACCCTTTGCACCTTCCCCTTTCATTTCCACAATATCTGTACTTAAGGGGAAAAAACCCCCTTTCCCCCCCTACCTTGGGTAAGGGCCCAAGGTTTAATTTACCACCAATAACCCCCTTTATGTAAAGCTAAAATCCCCCGCATTAAACCTCCTTGGTTCTTAAAAAAATTAAAAAAAACCCCTGGGAAGGGCCTCCCAATTTACCCCCCCTGAAAGCCTGCACTTCCGAAAACCCCTTTCCCCCTTCCTTTATTCGTCAAAAACCCCTGTTTCCCTCCTAAACTATCCCCAAAACCCCCCCTATCCAATTACGGCCCCTTTGTTAAACCTTTATTTCCCCCCGTTTTAAATTTTCTTTTGGTATTTTACCAAACTTTTGAAATTTACTCTAACCCCCCCCCCTTAAACTCCCCCTTTTCCCATTTGCCAAAAAAGTGTTTTTTCCAAAAACCCCAAAGATGCCCCCCTTTTCAAAACCCCCCCCCCATCTCCTGATTGTTCATTACCCCCCTCAAACCCGATCATAAAAAAGGGTTCTGCACCCAAAGCCCAAAAGAGCTTCGGGGACTCGGAACCCCCCCGTCTCAAAAATCTCTCATTGGGCATTTACCCAACCCCCCCATTGGGCCTTTTACCCCCACCCCTGCCCCACATACAGGGTGTTTTACCCACTCACTAACCCCCCCCGGAAAAACCCCCAACCCTCTAAGCAAAACCCTTTAAAAAACTTTGTCCACGCAAAATAAACATTCCCCCCAATCTAAAACTATTTTTCCCCCCTCCCCTACCCTCTCTCTAGAAAATCCCCAATCAAAACCTGTCCTCCCCCCTCCTTTTCCCCGGGAATTTCCCAAAATGTCCCCCCATGTAACACTAAAACCCCAAAATTTTTCCCAAATTTTGTTGCCCCAAAAACCCTTTGCAAAAATCTTTTAAATCCGGACATTAACCCTAAACGCCCCGGTTTTCCCTTTAAAATCGGATTTCTTTCCCTTTTGGCCCCACCCAAACCCTGAAACCCCCGTTTTTTGTGATTTCCCACAACATTTTCCCCCCCAATATTAAATACAAATTTAAAACCCCCCCAGCAAAAGCCCCTTCCCCTCCCCCCAAAGATACCCATTTAAAAAAACGTTTTGGTTCTTTCCCTCTATACCGGGGTTTTTCCCCGGCACATTCCCAAAAAACTGCCTTTCCAACTCTCCCACAATTTAAAAAACCCTCGAAATTCTGTCCCCTGTCCTGCTCCAAATTAAACTTATTTAAAACCCTTCATCCCAAAACCCCCCCCCTAAACCCCCCCGGCCCCCCTCCTCCTTCTCCCCAAAAAAAAAAATCTGCATTTCCAAACTAATATTTTCCCTGGGGGAATAGGCCCTTGGGCCCTTCCTCAAAACCACCCCCCCGCCGCCCCCTTCCCAAAGGGGGTCTTCGCCTGCCGGGCCTTAAACCCCCTTTTAAAAAAAAAACCCAAGGGCCCCATCTCCCCCTTTAAAACATTCCAAAACCCCTGCCCCAACCGAATTTTTTCCTAAAATTATACATTGTGAATTTTCCCCAACTAATTTTACAAAGTTCCATGTCCCATCCCCCCACACGGGGCCTTTTGCATAACAGTCATTTAACTGAAACCCCCAGTAATTTTGTAGGCCTAGCTCCACCCAGCCATCTCTTACCCGTACTTTAAAAAAATTTTCCCAATTTTCCCAATTTTTGCCCCCATTTCACCAATCCCGCCAAAAAACCCTTTTCCCTATTCCCAGCTCCCAAAAAGGATTTCCCCCAATTCTTTAAACCCCCTAGGGTAACCCCCCTTCCCTAATTGCCTACCTTTAATTTTTTTATATCCCCATTAAAAATCAAATATGCCCATTTTCCCTCAAATCTGCTATAACAGCCGATGAAACCGAAAAACCCATCGTAGTCCTTCCCCTTTCCAAACATGCCCTGCCCTAACATAAAAAACCCATTTTAACCCCTTTCCCCAATCCCCATACAAAAACATGTGCCCCCATCCACATCCCCCTACTTCCCACCCCATCTACCGCTCCAAACTCTCGCAAAAACAAACCCGCAGAAACCCCCAAAAAAAACCCCCCCCTTCGGAAAACCCCATCACCCCCTTTCCTTTAAAGAACAATTCCCCAATCCCACCAACACAGTTTTAAAAGCAAAGGTAAAATTTTTAAGTGAAAAATACCCGAACCCCGCTTCCAAAAACCACCTTCCTCTGTGTTATAGTTGCTGGCCCAAAAAACACACCTCAAAACTAACCCCCCTGGCCCCCCCAAACCATCCCCTGAAAAACCCCCCCACCCCCCCCCCCTTTCCCCAAAACCCCCCAATTCGCAAAGGAATGGCTTCCCCCTTTCCCCCCACACCACCCTCCCCTTTTAACCCCCCAAAGATTCCCTGTAAAAAACCCTTTTAACCCTTTCAACAAACAATCCCCACCTTACCCATGGTTTTGTTCCCGCCCAAAAAAAACAGACATCAAAAACTAAAAACTCCTCTAAACCCACTCTAACTTTACCCTCTTGACCCCGGGTTTTTTGTCCGTTTTAAATTTAAAGGTTTAAACCCCTTTTTAATTTTACAAAGGGGGTGGCCCCCGGGGTTTTCCCCTTTTTGGGCCCCCTTGTTTTGGGTTAATTGGTCCTCCCTTTTATAGGTTTTCGGTTCTTCTTAAACAATCCCTGTTCCCGCCTCCAAAACCCTTCCCCGTCCCCTTTCCCCCCTAGCTTCCCCCTTGCCCCCCCCCTCCTCCCCCACTTGCCTTTTCAACCCCCAAGGGGCCCCCAAACTTTTTCCCCGGCCTTTTGCGCTGGGGTTTTTGAGGGGCCTCCCTCCATTTTCTGATCCCCCGCTGACTCTTGCGGGAGCTTCCCTCTACACACTTTTATTTGCCCACCAAATCTTCTTGATGGACCTCCCAAACCCCCAAATTTCCCTTGCGAAACCCAAAATTGGGCTTCCTTACCCGCTTTTGTTCATCCATCACCTTGTTTAAACACCCGCCTCACAAACACTTTCCACACCATGGCCCCACTCTTCCAAAAAAATCCTTCCCGCCCCATTTTCCCAAAAAACCCCTCCCTTTGTGACCCCCCTGCATTATCTAAAAGGCGTCTTTACGGCGATTTTTCCCTCCCGCCCTTTTCCTTGGTAGTGTAAAAAACGGCTCCAAAACCCCCTCTGCCCTGTCGACCTCCTCACTCCATAAAGGGCCCCGTTACCCCGGCTTTCCCCCTTCACCCCCCATAACCACCCTGGTTTTTAATGGGTTTTCCCCAGAAACTTTTTTCCCGACGCCCAGGCCCCCTGTTTCCTGGGGCATTGTTTCACCCTGTGCCATAAGAGTCACCCCTAAACGGGGACGTTTCCTTTTGCCCCCCCATAGTGTACAAAAAAATGGGTTATGGGTTTGCAATGTAAATATGATGGTTTATCGGTCCTTTAGGGTCATTTTCGGTGAAGGATCCTTCCCGGGTCCCTCATAAGGGCCCTCCCTTTCCAATTCCCCTGCTCTCGAGTGTTACAGTTCCCTAAACCCCTGAAAAAACTTTTTTAGGCTGTATGCTGTTGCCTCAAAAGGTACAAACCTTACCTTCACCCAAGTAAAATACTTAGACACATCATGCAAGCATACTTCCACTGCCGAATTGATACTCATCCGTCGTTCTTGAAATTCATCTACGATGGTAGAGTAGATGTCAGCCCTCATGAACTTCACGAAGACCCTTGACATTCCATTCAGTGCCACACCATACAGCTCTTCATTGGGGATGCCATAACAGTCCCTGATAATGCTTGGCAGGAGAACGTTCATCGTGTCGTTGCTTAAAGATCCTCTAACCAGCTGAATGCAGACAGTATTTATGCGCCGGTACAGTCGGTCCGCCATCTTGGTGCTAATACTATGTTTTCCTCACCAGGTGGCGTGCAAGAGAACCCGCAGGTCGAGAGACGAATGCAAAGACCTATTGTAGCTAGTGGTTAGGTATCTGTTACATGTTCCTCGAATGGCATACCACTACCTAGTCTTCCTTCATTTCAATAACCTATCTTTGAAAATCATAATTATGTAGAATTTCCCAGTGTTTTTTTCAATCCTTGGTACATACAAGATCTGATATTGATGAGATTGCTACTTTCAACTACCCTAAATGTCTTGTGAAGGAAGAACCCTACGAACTAATTAAGTCATTACCGGTGGTCAAACGCAATTATCATCTAGCCTTACATGTCTTTTCAGACAACTACTTTAATGCTGACAAATCCAGGATTAGACATGCAGTATGAATCTCAACCTTGAAGCCACCAAGATATTGTTTTACAGATTTACAGACATTTAGGATGACATTAGACAATAGTCTCAGATATCTAGACACTAAATATGACCTAAAGCAATGTAACTGGTTTATCAGTGGTATTGTACAGGAGGAGCTGTTACCACAAACCACTGAAAGATTAAATATTATGTTCAACAAACGTTATTTCAATTGCCAAGAAATTGTCAACGGTTTACAAGCAATAGTTTCTTGCATGCAAGCAACATGACATGATGATAAATCTAAAAATCCTACTGTGGATACCAGAACTTTAACTCAGTATAAGAAGAATATACCTATTCCTACTAAATCAAAGATTGGAAAATCCCATGTGAGTACTTATCAAGCTGTGAATACAACAGTCTTTTTTTTATATATTTTTTAAAACATTGCACAATACAAAGAGGTATAAAGTATAATAAAATAGCCATGTAGCGGCTGTAGGCAAAAAAAAATTCTACAGTATATCCGTAACACAATAACAATACATCAACTTTGTGGCAACAGCATCCTAAACACACCTCTCAACATATGACTTGAGACTGTATATGTACATAAATAAGAATCCTGTGCTGCAACACAGTTGACACATCACCCCCCCCCCAACTCTCACACACACACACATGAATTATAACCACATTTCCTCAACCGAAAATTTTAACATTAAGTTAGATCCCTAACTCATCACGTCCCTTGAGGAAAGAATATTTTCAACATCGTTGGTACATGGCCACTAAATACACAATACCTTAAAATAACTAAACACAATACAATATTTCCGTTCCGTATACACCTGTGCACAACCACCAATGAATTGGTATGATCGTGTAACTTATATAGTGCACACTTAATTGTTTCTCCCCCAATGATCTGCCACACCAATATGGCGGCATGTAACCTAACTTAACTTAAAAGAATAAGCCAAAACAGTCATTACATTCACATTGGAGGAACAATCTCACCAAGACACAGTACATTAATTAACAAATATGACTATAAGGGAAACTTGACCTAGTAATACGCAGATCTGGAAAATTTTCTAGGGTGCTTATCTGTATGTACCTCAACATTATATACATACAAGTAATCTCATTGGGAGACAACCATATTGTTTACCGTAGTCACCCCGTGTAGACATGTGAGAAAACTTAACCACCTCTGGTCACTACAGGTGGTCCCTTCGACCTCACAATCTTATCCATATCTATCCAAGACCAGTATGGATTGGATAGCACCCACAAGTATGGTGCTACTAATTAATTGTGGACTGTATATATTATATTAGTTTAGCTGAATGAAGGGGGGGGGGTAGGATACACATGGATACATCCATCAAGGAAAACATTTGTACATAATCCCACCACTTACCAGATATTCTCTGGTGGTCACTTGATGTAGCTGGATCACTCATAACCTATCCAATTACAACATAACATAACTGGCCAGCATCAGTCTGTTATAACTAGAAGGGTTACTTAACTGTGGGTGATTGATACTCCTTATTTCCTCCATTCACCATCTCATCTCGATGTCCTGCTACACCGACACGGTCTCATTCCGGCAGGACGAGGTATCCGTCGGTTTGTCCCGGTTTAGAAGTCGTGACTCAATGAGCTTCACTTTCCTCGTCTCGGGAACAACAAGGTCTAACGTGTTCACTCGGAGCAAGGCGACTTATTTCACATCCCGCATTCTCTTAACTCAATGTTATTATCACTGATTACATTACCATTCGCAAGACGATTTAACGTCTCATAACTATTATACACGTTAGAGATCACTCCATTAAGATCTGAGACCGATGAGTGATGATTAAACCAAGGGTAATTTTCCCCGGGACACAGTCCATGGTGACGCACCAGTCACCCAGTCGAACATTATTCACTAATTTTACCACTCTATTACCGTGGTCCCGTAAATCACGTTCCCTCACTCTCCACCAGGAACAGTTACGACACTTCCTATTATGAAATGAGGCCTATATTAATCCTTAGGCCGCCGTGAATGCCAATTTCGTGGTTCCATGCTTTCCCAGCTTCCTCACCACATTCAAAACAATCCGCCTCCCCTCATGGCCCGAGTCGCCCCAAACCCCCCGCACATCCGCGCATGCGCAAAGGGAACTCTTGGTTCTACTCTATTTTCAAATACATTTTTGACCCATATAGACACATTAAACACCTATTAGGCACTATAGTTTCGGAAAATTAAAATATTTTCCACACACATTATCTCCTCAGCCAGGTGGATTTGCAATCACTTGGTTAATGTTACCTTGAAACTCTCGGCTTGAAGTTTCACTAAACACTAAAACAACTTCGTACTTAAGGAATTACCTTTGAACTCTATTGTAACATGATAATAAATCTAATTTAAAATAGGTTATCATAGCAGATAAGAATCCACTTTGAATTAATTGGAAGTAAGAAAGTACTTCCCATTGTAACAGTTCTGTGTCCCACTTGTATGCTGACACATCGTTTTACATACAATACTATGTCTATTATCAGCACGTGAGGGACAGTACACCCACACTGGACAATCAACTTTCTATTGCGTTCATCATAATATACTGCACCTACGCCTCACTCTGCACAGTGATAGAGGCTAAGACCTCCCCTACTCATACCTTATCCATCATTCACTCTCATCTTGAAAGTTTACACGAGGGCTATATGAATGGTGTACACAATCCACGAACAGCCAGTGATGTAGTATATGAAACTGGACGTCACACTACTTTACCTGACCATATCAGACTTCCTGACAATATACATTACTACATACACGCACTACCCATCCACGCTGACATATCAATTGCCTGCGCATGCTCAAACAGCCACAATGGTGCACCTGTGCCCACATGTCCCACACTCCACATGTGCATGCACTTACGTTCCATACATAATATCACACACACAACACACACGCAAACTTTGCTTCCATCCAACTCCAGGGAGGCGACCCTGTTTCTACCCCTGACTTCCCTACCCACAGTATCACTTTCCATTTGTACCCACCCCTTCCTCGTACATTACAAGTCTAATAAAGCCACTAATGTAAGTTCCTTCTATCCCTCTGAAAAACCCCTCTCCCACCTCCTCCATAAATTTCCCTGTTTCGACATACTGTTTTATGGAATGTTACCGCTAACACCCTCCTCTTCACCTCACTAACCTTTTTCCCCCGCAATCCCCACAATACATATATAATCAACCATAATGTACCCCACAGCCCTCATGATGCTATCATCCCAACCCCTACGTCCAGACTTAACACTCTCAGAACAGAAATTCCTTTACCCCCAATCCTATGTATCACCCTACTTAACAACCCCATGATGCTCCTCATTCCATCACAAAAACATTCTACATGAAATGCCAACTACTCCCCACCACATATCCCACATGCCCCATCAACCACTCATCTATCCCATAAAACCACACCTGACAGCAAAATGCCGTGCAGAAAACGATACATTATGTCACACGCACGTGGTTGTAACCTCATCCTACTTAACCTATCCCATATACTTCCCCATTTATACACAGTGAAAATTCGCTCTTCAGGTGCCACAACCCTCCCCACTAACAATCTACACATCCCACCTATTTTGACCTTTCACTGCTCTCAAACCCACGCCATAGCCCTCAAAACAGTATCACACTCATGCAACTCCACTCCTGTATACATGCATTTCAATTTATCATGGATCCTACCCCCCACCCACACCTTCCCTCATCACCTCCCTTTTAATGAAGACACATTTGACCCTCCGTTTTTAAGTCCAGCAATCCCAACTCCCCCTGATGCACAGGTAACATTACCACTTCCCTTTTATG
The DNA here is from genome assembly GCF_026875155.1 of Cherax quadricarinatus. NCBI lineage: Eukaryota > Metazoa > Arthropoda > Malacostraca > Decapoda > Parastacidae > Cherax > Cherax quadricarinatus. Next base: position 23,926,512 of record NC_069464.1, on the reverse strand, counting down.
CAAATCACACCCCAAACCCTTGAAGAATTTGAAAACCCTCCTAAGTATAACCCGATATTGCCATCCCAGTTAATGGAAACATGGCTGCCACATGCCATGCCTTACTATACAATAAGACATTAATAACAATGGCACACTGCACAAGGGTCAAATGATAAGGCCGCAATGCTCCCAGGCACCCCTGAATTCGATCCATCAACCAATGCGAGTTTTCCTTGCGTGCCACAGCCAGATCATCTCCTCACGACTGCACTACCCCACACAGCCCTCCCCACCCAAGGTCCCAACCCCATTACCATGGACTTTTCTGAATTCCCTCCTGCAAACACATTAACCCCCATCTAAGGCATCCTATGACATCCCCTCCTGAATCAAAACAGTAGTATCATCTACATACCCTATCAAAACTGGCCAATCCCTCCCAACTCCACTCCCTTCTCCACCTCTAATGCACATGCACTACTTCACCATTCTATAAAAGGGGTCCTGTATGCATGCAAACAATAGTTTTGAGAGAGGACATCCCTGTCAAAGTCCCCTACCCATTACAATCTTCCCACCCATTCTTCCATTAATCTGTCCCCTTGCCATTACAACACGATACAAGGCATCTACCCATCCCACTATTTCCTCCCCAAATCCCTGTCCCCTGAGGAAAGCTCTCAATGCATCCCTTTCCACTCTATCATAAGCATCTTGCCAGTCTAGTGCCACCAAACCCCCCCCTCCCCCCTTTGATTCCACGAAATCCCGTAGTAACCCATGCCCCTCCACCATAGACCTCCCTGACAACCAACACTGAGTTTTCAATACTACCCTCCCCACTACGCACTTAAACCTATTTCCCAAAATCTTGGCAAACAACTTATAATCCGCACATAACAACGAGATTGCCCAGTAATCCCTAAGCGCATCCTGCCCCTTACCCTTCGGTAGGAATACTACGACAGCTGTTGCCTGCTTCTCACCCAACTCTCCCATCTCCTTCATCAAATTTAATAACCTAACTAAAATCCCCCTTATCGGCTCCCAATGCTGTTGATAAAACTCCGCCAGGAGACTATTGATTCCTGGTTCTTTGCCCTTTTGCATTTCACTTAAAGCCCCCCATATTTCCCCCTCAGTTATTTCCCCTCCCAATGCTTCCCTATCATTGTTTTCCAACTGACATATCACACTCCCACACACCTGCTCTAAAACCCCAGCCCCGACCCCATCCCTTTGCCAGTACTTCTCATACCACTTTTTTTTTTTTGGCACAGGGTTTGACAAGGTAAAGGATCCCTAGCTTTATTGACAAGCTATTTACAGGTTAAGGATTCCCATCCCATCTGTAGCTTGTATGGCCTGACCCTTCCTATACCCACCCACCGACTCATGAACCTCCAACCATGGAATAGCCGTTGCCTGCTGTCATTGCTTTTGCCGACGCAATATGCACATCGAAGGTCTATCGCCCCATAACACCTCTTCCACCCCTGTCATTACCCTCACCACTTGGAACCTCTTGTCCTGTAGCTCGTGCAGCCTTCCATTAATTGCCATAATGTCATACATAGGATAAGTACCTACCATTGTCCTGTCTTCCAAATAGTTAGCAAGTCCATATTTTAAAGAACTGATTCATTTCCCTTCATTCACATAATATTGCCTAATCCTTTCTTTAGCCACACCATCCCACCAAGTCACCACATCCTCCATCCCATTTACCTCCTCATTTAGCCCTCCCACAGTGTTGTAAATCCCTCCAACTCCTCCTCATTTCCTAGCGCACTCGTATTTAACTTCCAGTAACCCCTAGAGATACTCGCTTGTGACTCCCACCCCACCTCTGCCACTACCGCCCGATGACCCGAAAAGCTACCTCTATTGTATGGAAATATTTTAACAAGACCCCCTGAGATAGATACAATCTAACCTAGCCATGTAACCCCTCCTTACGAAAGTGTGCTCTACCTCCCACGCCCACCCCCCCCGCCAACCGCATCCCTCAACTAAATATCCCGCAAGAGGTCTCGTAAGGCCGCCAACACATACCCCGCCCCTTTTGGTTCTACATCAGCCCTCCTAATAACACAGTTCCAGTCCCCACCGACGATTGCCACTGCTAGTAAACTATATAAGAAAAAAACTAGTTCATCACATACAAAATCCTTTACTTTCACATTGTTTCCGCTGGTGCATACACACTTACAAAGATACCCTCTGCCCCATCCACCACCCAACCACATCCAACACCCTCTCTCGACTCCCCCCCCCTTTTTAACAACACGATAAGGAGTTGTCGTCTAAGGAGCCCTCATGATGAACATCAGTCTCCACTGTTCTACGTTCCATGGAACAGAGCGACACCTTTCTCGCACTGCTTGTCCCTTCCTCCTTGCATGGGTTTGCCTGGCACACTCCTTCCGCCAGCAACGTGTTGTCTTACCCCAGCTCAGATACATCGTCCTCCGCAGTGTCAATGTCCTCAAGACCTTGAGCTCTTCCTACAGCGCCATTACCTCCTCTTGCACTCGCATGTCTGCACTCATCTCCTTCATAGTGGCGGTTCTGGGTCGATGCAGCTTACCTCACACACACCAGTTTCCGCGAGGATATCCTCCACCACATCACTCCACAGGCTCCCACTCCCTTGCTTGCACGTGGGGCTCTCAACTATGGCGTCCACATTGTTAACTGGTGCTTCACCAGTCTGTGCAGGCGCCCTCTGTTTCACACACACTGCCACCATATGATCGTATACCCCACATAACCTGGACGTATGTCTTTGTCCAGCATACAATATGAGAACCTGCGTCCTGGACTCCTCCAACACGATATAAGATGGGATGGGATGTTCTCAGAGTCATTTTTCAGGGAAAAGGTTCCCTCTAGGTGGCCCATGTAAGCACCTGCCGCCCACTTGCCCTGTTGTGCCAGATGCACGGTTCCATATGCCTCGAAAACACTCCTGATGTCAGCCTCGTCTGCCTCAAACGTGACGTTACAAATCTTTACCCACATAAAGTGGTGGGATACGCCAATCAAATGCACTCTCACAGCAGGAGTTGCATCAAAGCTCACGTCTTGGAATCTAGTCACCAATGACTCGTACACAGCCGTCGAATTTAGTTTAGCTACACCATACACCTCCTCGTCCTGTATGCCATATGTCTCTCTAATGATGGTCGATAGTATACCTGCGCCGATGAGGTGAAATCGCCCCCCGAAGCAGCTCAGTGCCGATGGCGTTCACTCGACGCCTCACACTCAGCGCCATGTTGGTACAATGTTGCTCGCCTGAAAACAGCAGAGGGGTGCAGAGCACAACTGCGCTCCACCGTAGCCAGGCAGCGAATCAACAACAGACAGTAAACAGACTGTCACACAAACGTACTCCAACATGTGTACTTTGTGATGGATCACATTGGGCACAATTTGTATTCAATATACAACAATAAAGGCACAGAAAACAACGTGCTCATCAGCTGAAACTGTTCACTAAGTGTTTAGGTAAACACAGGGAAGGTAAATGCTCACTGAAAAAGTGTTTTAAATGCAATGGTATGCATCATACAGTTTTGTGCCCAAGCATTTATGCTGAACAACAGGTGACTTCTACAGAAACAGGAAACCAACAAACAACAGCATTAAATGTGAAAGATAAGTCTAAATCGACAGATCTCCCAATAGCCCAAGTGAGTTATCTAATAAATTACACAAAACCAATTTGCTAACACTATTTAATCAAGGCTCAAAAAGGTCCTTCATAAGAAAAACAGTGTTACAGAAAATGAACAAACCCAGAGCAAAATACAGTTAGATATAGGTGGTTTTTTCCAGAGTTTTGATAAACAGACATATGACCAAGCCAAGTTCAATGTTGGTCTAGGTAACAGGAAAAAGAGAGTAGAAGCTGTGGTAGTAGATGATTTGCCTACGACTGTGCAGATACAAGGATTAAAAGAAACAGTGCAGCACTAAAGGCAGCTAATTTAGACTGCTGCTCTCAGTGTATGCAATATACACTGCGCTCTCAGTACATACAATATACACTGCTGCTCTCAGTACATACAATATACACTGCTGCTCTCAGTACATACAATATACACTGCTGCTCTTATATACACAATATACACTGCTGATGATTGACCATATCGCTCTTGGGCCGTGTGGTTGGGCTGCGCACACGCTCCTGGTTGAGAGGCCTTCGTGTGCAGTTTGATTTTCTCAAGTTGGCGCGGATACAAGAAGGCGCGTCAACACTGTGTGCTTTGATTTAGTGCGGGGTGTCGTTACACCTCAGTCCACACAGGTGATACTACCTATGATTATTCACGACACATACGGCACTGCTGATCAGGATCTGTATGGAGTATCGCTCAATGGGGCTTACCCAATATTCGTCAAGCTACGATCAACGGCAGTTGTATTAACGCCTGGCGGAAGAAGTATCAAGATGGCTGTTTGGACGTTAACTCGGCAATACGAGTTCGTCTCATTGATGTGTCGAGACACTACACCTGGGTGAAGGTACGTAATGTGCCTTTCGAAGCTGACGAGGCAGACACTAAGGAACGTTTTTGAACGTTACGGTACTGTTCACCTGGCAACAGCGGGTACTTGGGCGGATGGGGCATACGCCGGCTTGCTGGAAGGTACGTTCAACCTGAAGATGATGCTGAGCATTCTATCCCATTGTTTGTCATCCTAGAGGACTTTCAGACACAAGTTATGGTGTATTATGCAGGGCAGCGCAAGACTTAACAGGCTATTGTGGCACTTATGACCATATGGCAGGCCCAGTGTGGAAGGCAGCAGCGACGACAGGATGCAGACAGAGGGATGGAGCGAGGGCCTGACCCGATGGGGGGGCCTGTCAGCGGGACACTTGTAAATGGCCATAGTTCTTGGAGTGAGGAGGTGGAGAGAGAGAGAGTTCCCGACGGTGGGGTCGAGCCCATCAATATCTGTAGGCTCTATGGTCTCCGCTTTGGTGGAAGGGGAGACCAAGCTAAGTGGTGAGGAACGAGTGGAGGATGTGGCTTTAGTGCAGTTGACGGACAGGTTTTTGGAGACGACGAGAGCTGGGGATGATGCACAGTCGGTGAAGGACCAGAGGAGAGCGAATGAGAGAAAAAGAGGTAGTCAGCTGACTGCGGGTGCCACTTCTATGGGAGTGGTGACCGGGGTCGAGGCGGCGGCGGAGGTATATTGTGAGGCATCTCCCGACCAGGACATGGTTTGCAGAGAGTGTTCGGCGAAAGAGGGCGGCAACGCACTCTGATTCCGGTGATGTTTTGACCCCGGCGCAGAGGCTGGGGAAGAAACCGTGGGCTGACGTGGTGAGTGGAGGCGCCACAGGTGTGTCCGATCAGGTGTTCGACCGGGGGGGAGGGAATCGCGCTCACAGTGGAGAGCGAGGTGCGAAAAGTAGGAAGGCAGGTAATGCGCCTATGAGAGGAGTTCCAGGCAGTGTGTAAAACCCTTCACGAAGGTTTCAGGTGTATGACTGTGAATGTAAATGGGATGTGTGCGAATGTGAAGTGTTTTGTGACTCCAGGGTTTTTTGAGGCATTATGCCATAGATATTGCGCTTGTGCAGGAGCATAATTTTAAGGTTGGTTGGGATTTGAATGTGGCTGGATATCGTGTGTTTGTGGCATATTCGGAACATTTGAAGGGTGGGGTTGGGATCCTGATTCGGGAGACGAGCCCGTTTGTTGTAATTAGATGTGAGGGAGGGGAGGAGGGTAGGGTACTCTGGGTATATGGATGGTGGAGGGGTGAGCGACTGGCAGTGGTTTGTGTGTATGCACCAGCAGAGCGTGATGTATGGGTGAAGAATGAGTTTGTGCGTGATGTTTTGATTTATTATTTGAGATCTCTTCCCTCGGTAACAATCGTAGGCAGTGATTGGAATTGTGTGGTACGTAGAAAGGATGTGGAGCCACGGGGGGCAGGGTGTTTTTTGGTTAGCCTAAGGGATCTTTTGCTGGGCATGGGGTTAAGGGATGTTATTGGAGGTGGGGACCTGATGGTTGAGCATACGTTTCATAGACAGGGATACGCGGCCAGGCTAGATAGGTTATATGTGACGAGAAGTGTGCGGGTGATGTGCGTGCATATGGTAGATTCTGTATACACTGATCATAGAGCTGTTTATATGGACTTGACTTGGGCCAGCTTGCCTAAGGTATTGGAAGTTAAATGTGAGACTTCTTGGGGCGGAGGAGGCGGGGTTAGATTTTAGAACAATGTGGGAGAATTTGTGGGGAGAGGGTAGGGATGTGGGTGATTTGCTGGGGTGGTGGGATGGGGTAGCTAAGTTGAGGATCCGGCGGTTTTATGTGCAATGGGGAAAGTACCAGGGTTGGATGACATACGGGTTGCAGCAGTATTTCGAGGGTAGGTTGCAAAGTTGTCATGAGAGGGGCGTGCAGGCAGGGCAGTATCCCATGGAGGAAATCGAGTTGTTAAAAGGGAGGATTCGAGATTTGCAGAATAACAGATTTGAGTGCAGGGTGGATTTGAAGAGGCGGTGTGGGGTGATTGCCCATCGGCCTGTGTGTTAAGGGGACAGAGGCAGCGCCGTGTGACTATGGAAATTGATAGGCTAGTGGTACATGAGGACTTAGGTGGATATAGGGCGGGACAGGAGTTAAGAACAACGGAGGCGATGAGTGATTACATGGATAAGTAGTTTGGAAGAAATTTACTTAGTGCAGGGGTGGGTGTGAGGGCTTTCGGGGGGTTGGGGGAGAATGTATCTTGTGTACTAAGTGGCAGTGATCGCATGGCATTGGGGGGGGGGGGGATATTGAAGAAGGGGAGGTGTGGAGGGCTTTAGAGGGGATGGCACGAGGTAAGGCACCAGGTTTGGATGGCTTGCCCTGCGAGTTTTATGTGAGCCATTGGATGTGTTGAAGTCCTTCTTAGTAGAACTAATGAATACGTTGAAAAGGGAGGGAGGATGGACAGGTTGCAAGGAACTGCGGTTGTGGTTTTAGTGCCAAAAGGTAAGCAAAAAGACATGGTGCGGGACTTTAGGATAATATCATTGCTGTGTGCTGATTATAAAATTTTTGCAAAATTTTTAGGAAATAGGCTGAAGTGTTGTGGTGGATAGAGTGGTTGCGAGAGGACAATATGGTGTGTCTGGGAAGGACGACGTATGACGGGCATAGTATTATAAAAAAATTTTTTGGAAGGGTCGGGAGGGAGCACGGGGGGGGGGGTGTCTTAGCATTAGATTGGCAGGCAGCGTATGATAGTGTAGAACGTGAGGTGTTGTGATACATATTAGGAGGCAGGGTTTTGGGGAGGAGGTGGTGCGTTGGGCAGAGACATTGTATATAGGTTTGGGGGAGTGTGTGTACAGGTAAATGGGAAGTTGGGGGAGTGGGTATCCATGGGTCGGGGTATTAGGCAAGGTTGTCCTTTGTCTCAATTGTTGTTTGCCTGTTTAACAGACCCTTTCTATAGAGTGATGGGAGCGGGGTATAGAGGTGGATTGGGGAGTAGGAAAGTGGAGAGCAGGGAATAATAGGGTACGAGGATGACACGACAATACTAGTGCGAACGCTGAGGAGTTTACGTGCGGTAGGAGATGTTATGATAATTTCGCGTAGGTTACCGGTTTAAGAGTTAATGAGGAAAATCAAAATTACTGGTCTTAGGAGATTGGGTGGGAAGAGAGAGTTGGGGATGGAATGTACATTGGCAATATGGTGGACAGGATAAAAGTGTGTGGGATAGTGTACATAGGTAGTGTGAGAGAGGCGAGGATGGTTAATTTTGGACTTGTTGTGGATTGAGTGGTGGGGCGCTTGGATGGGTTGAGACCAACTCATTTGACAGTACATCAGCGTGCGATTGTTGTGAATGTGTTGTTATACAGTAAAGTCTGGAACGTGACGCAGTATACCGTTAGCAGGTCCAGATGTTACGAGGTCGTTAAGGAGGGTTTTCCATTTTCTTTGGGGTTCCAGGTGTGAATGGTTGAGTAGGAGTGTGATTACTCTACCGGTCAACAGAGGAGGATTAGGGTTGATTGATTTACAGTTAAGAGTCAAGTGTATTTATTTAAAGTGGGGGTTATGCCGTGTGCGGGGACAAGCGGGGGGGGGTGAATGGACTTACATGAAGAGGTGCGAATGTAGTGGGAAGGGCCGGAGATGAGGGTGTGTGAAGACGTGTTTGCATGTCTGGGACCCTAATAAAGTTTGGGTGGGTGTTTTAGAGCGTGCTGTAAGGGCGAAGGTAGTCGCGAAGACTGAGAGTATCTACCCTATGTATGCGTGAGAGGATATATTGGAGAGGTTACGGTTGATGCGGTTGATGCGCGTGCGACCAAACGTGCGAGAGGTATTTTTCCGTTTTCTCCATAGTATACTGCCATCGGGTGCTGCACTTGCACTTAAGGAAAGAGGGTTGATGGTGGAGGGCGCGTGTCGGGCGTGCGGGGATGAGGAGACCGCGTTTCATGTAGTGTATTTTTGTGATAATCTAGGGAGTATCAGGGAATGGATGGGTAAGGTTCAGAGGACTGTGGGAGGGGGCGGGATATCAGTATTGATGGCGTTAAGTTTGGACGTGGGAGGCGTAGAGGCGTCTGTGCAACGTGCAATCACGTATATAATTGAGGATTTTGTTTTTGTATCCTGGGCGATGAGAGGGAATGGGGATTGGGAGGTGCGCAAAAGGGTGTTTGCGGCGACCATTTATAGAACGTTGTGTTGTAATCGGGAAATATATGGAAGTCGCTGGGACCAGGCTTTTTCAGCAGTGTATCGTAGAATGAGTGTGAGAGCATTGTTAGCGTTGTAAAAGGGTGGGGTTGAAGTTCAGGGGATGGAACGGGCTCGTCTCCGGGGTTGGGTATGCACAAGGGCTGTGCTGCTGTGTGTATCAGTGTAATGTGTGGTTGTGGTGAATGTGGTTGTGTGAGAGGATGTAGTGGTGTAGTTATATAATGTGTACAGCCTGTATTATTATTATTATAATCAAGAGGGAAGCGCTAAACCCGGAGGATTATACAGCGCCTGGGGGGGGATGTGGAAGGCATTCAGGCTTAATTAGGGGAACTGGAGCACAGATCCAATTCCCTAAATCAAGAGCCCCTCACCAACATCAAGGAACCTTCCTTGAAGGGCTGTATAGCCTGTAGACAAGTGCGGAATGCTTATGGCTTTTCTAGTTTTGTGGCTGACTCGTAAGACTTGTGGTAAGGCGAGTATGTGTGACTGTAGGGAACTTATGTACTGGGGGGTTAGTTGAGTAAGAATATGTACTTTGTTTTATCATGAGATTGTGATGTAGGTCCTTTCATTTATTGATTATTTATGCAGGTTGTGAGTAACCGATATATTTATCGTAATATTCTTCTTATTGTATTGTGCATTGACAATATGTCACAGTCCATACCCCCGGCTGGGATTGAACCCGCGGTCATAGAGTCTCAAAACTCCAGCCCGTCGCGTTAGCCACTAGACCAGCTAGCCACAATAAGATTCATCCAACTAGGTATATTTCTACACCATAGGAAGGTTAGCACAGGCACCACTGTAACCACAAATGCAAGTTTTTACAGACGAATCTCCAGCTAGCGTGGCCGTGACGAACTCTAGCTCAAGTCCCTTCACTGCCGTCAACATGACTCAAGAAATCGTAATGACACGATTGCAAACAAACCATACCCCCGGCCGGGATTGAACCCGCGGTCAATAGAGTCTCAAAACTCCAGCCCGTCACAGTGGTGCCTGTGCTAACCCTTTCCCATGGTGTAGAAATATACCTAGTTGGATGAATCTTATTGTGGCTAGCTGGTTAGTGGCTAACGCGACGGGCTGGAGTTTTGAGACTCTATGACCGCGGGTTCAATCCCGGCCGGGGGTATGGTTTGTTTGCAATCGTGTCATTACGATTTCTTGAGTCGAGTTAATATGTCACAGTAATTTATGTAAATAGTGTATACCTGAAGGGATTATGGCTTTAATTATATTATTGAACCTGTTACAGGGGGCACCTACATGTTATGTCCTTGTTGTTGTTCTTGTGTAAATAAGATTAAGATTACCCATCTTTCTTAATGTTATGTTCTGTCATAAGCGATATTTTCTAGTGTATTTGTGCAACCTCTTTTTGCTGTTAATATTGTTTTGTTATTTGCTATTGTACGTCGAGGGATTGTGATTCATAAAGTATTATATTAATGTATATTAACCCTTGTTTAAGGGTTTTATGTTAGCTATGTATTGTATTTTAAATAAATATATAAAAAAATATTAGTACACTGTGCCTCAGCATATAAATTACACTGCGCTCCAGTTTTACACAATATACATGCTGCTCTCAGCATATACAATAAACACTGTGCTCTCAGCAATCAAAATACACTGCTGCTTCAGCATATACAATATCACGCGGGCTTCTCGATTTTAAATATACACCTGCTGCTCTCAGCATAACCTATACATTGCTGTCTCAGCATATACAATATACACTGCTGCTCTCAGCATATACAATATACACTGCTGCTCTCAGCATATACAATATACACTGCTGCTTCAGCATATACAATATACACTGCTGCTCTCAGCATATACAATATACACTGCTGCTCTCAGCATATAAAATATACACTGCTGCTCTCAGCATATACAATATACACTGTGCTCTCGACATTACAATATACACTGCTGCTCTCAGCATATACACTATACACTGCTGCTCTCAGCAATACAATATACACTGCTGCTCTCAGCATATACAAAAATACACTGCTGCTCTCAGAATACACATATACACTGCTGCTCCAATATATGCAATTATACACTGCTGCTCTCAGTAATACACAATATATACTGTGCTCTCAGCATTTTACAATATACACTGCTGCTCTCATATACACCATATACTGCTGCTCTCAGAATCACAACATACACTGCTGCTCTCAGATACACAATATACACTGCTGCTCTCGAATACACAATACACTGCTGCTCTCAGTATACACAATATATACTGCTGCTCTCAGATACACAACATACACTGCTGCTCTCAGTATACACAATATATACTGCTGCTCTCAATATATGCAATATACACTGCTGCTCTCAGTATACACAATATATACTGCTGCTCTCAGCATAACAATATACCTGCTGCTCTCAGAATACACAATATACACTGTGCTCTCAATATATGCAATATACACTGCTGGTTCAGTAAAATTAAAACACTTACTGCTGCTCTCGTATATGAAATATACCTGCTCCTCAATTTTGCAATATACACTGCTGTTTCCTCAGTATAAAACAATATATACTGCTGCTCTCAATAATGCAATATACACTGCTGGTCTCAGTATATACACACTATACTGCTGCTCTCAGTATATGCAATATACACTGCTGCTCTCAATATATGCAATATACACTGCTGCTCTCAGTATACACAATATATACTGCTGCTCTCAATATATGCAATATACACTGCTGGTCTCAGTATATACACACTATACTGCTGCTCTCAGTATATGCAATATACACTGCTGCTCTCAATATATGCAATATACACTGCTGCTCTCAGTATACACAATATATACTGCTGCTCTCAATATATGCAATATACACTGCTGGTCTCAGTATACACAATATATACTGCTGCTCTCAGTATACACAATATATACTGCTGCTCTCAGTATACACAATATATACTGCTGCTCTCAATATATGCAATATACACTGCTGGTCTCAGTATATACACACTATACTGCTGCTCTCAGTATATAAAGAACAAGACAGAATATTTCTCATAATATATTTAAGTGGTTTGTGGAAACAGCTTTTGATCAAGAAGTATATCCAGGTTGTACACTTGATGTTCCTATAAGTTTTGTTTTACAGTTGATGGTAATTTGTTATGCAAAAGATTATAAAGACATTTTAATATTAATGAATATGTGGATAGAATATTAAAATGAAGAAAATAGCAATAAATTATAAAAGGTTTAAGGAACAGGAGCCTGATTTATGGTCTACCAGGAGAGAGTGAGAGTAACACAACAGTGGAGGAGTGTCAGGGTAGTTACAGGGCAGTAAATTAGTTGTGTCAGAGCTGTGTCGGAGCAGTGAGTGAGCAGTGTCGGAGCTGTGAATGATCAGTGTCGGAGCAGTGAGTGAGCAGTGTCGGAGCAGTGATTGAGCAGTGACTTACTAAACATGTTTCCTCGCAGACGTAAGTGTTTACCTGAAGTTTTTAATGCACTTTTCATAATTTAAAGGAATTCACCTTTTCATGCATAATTTAAAGCTTTATATACACATATATAACAAAGTGGTAACTTTAAACATACAGAAAACTTAAAAATATTATGGGTACGTAAGACTGAGGCGACACCAGTTACTCTACAGTGTTGTTGATGTAGGAGTACAATTCCTACACACAAAATACTGACACAATATTCGCACAATGCTAAACACTTCCAAAAATACACATTATACAAAAACACTAATGAACTCAAATGTTTCCCCAAGATTCTAAGTGTCATAACACGCACTTAAACTTAATTGATATAAAATGCCTATGACTGACATAAAAATATTTGGCCACATGTGCAATACACAACTCGTAAGAAAAATTCTACGAGGTTATAAAATCAGCGACGTAAACTTTCCTACCGTGTGTGAACTATAGTTTAATAATCGCAGTAATAACTTGTGTACATATAAATAACATAACTTGTTACAAACATTTTCACAACCCTTGCAACCCAAGACACAGCAACATTCATTTCTCACGCCGGAGCCCCATGCATGGGCTCCTCGATGGTCATAATGCAACCCATACTTATTCCAAAATACGTAGTTCTCTATGACTTTGCCACCAAGAGACGATTGATACCTAGATCAAACCTAGATTCCCTAAACACTCGCGTTATGTGAATATAGCCAACTATATACGTTAGAGCTCCGCCACAACGTTCAACAACTACTCATGACTAACTCGGTCTTAACACTGACACTCTCCTACTTCCTCGCTGAAACTAACACTTTAGTCAGCCATGTTAGCACCACTTCATAACGCCCAGGGAAGTGCACCCCACAGAATGAAGTGTCACCTTCCCCATAGATCCCACAAGAACTATCAACCTTCATACACCCTAACACTCTAGCCTTGGGGGGGGGGAACAAAAAAAAAGCAGGACTTCCCCGGAGACGCATAATTCAATTAACTTTATCCCCCCTCCCTCCATATATACCCCAAGTAATACACAGTAACGACACTACTGGAACACTTGTATCCCCTGACATTATATCATACAAAACCCTGATATTTATCCTGACAGTCTCTTATCATCCTAAACAGCAATCCCTGTAAGTATTTTACACAGCATATTCTCTATCCAGACGCCCATCTTTGAAGGGCTCGCGAAGCAACACTATTCTTTACATAAATTTCCCCCGGCACTTCCCCTAGATAAAATACTCCCCAAAACCTTTTCCCTTTTCACCGGCTATGTCGCTGCTTTCCCTTTTTAATCTCCACACTTTAATTTAAAGGCCCCCAAAAACCCAGTAAAACCCTTTCCCTTTGGTTTAGGTATCACTACTCGGTTAAAAGGTAAAAAGTTAGCGAAAAAAAAGTATGACTGTACGGAAGGGCATTAAAAATTAAAGACTTTGAAAAATTAAAAATGATAATGCGGGGACTATTTTCAAGTGATAAATGTTTCTGCCCTAAAACTGTCGTTTTTGGGCGTTATCCCCCAAAACTTTAAAATAATCCCGGGACGTGACTAGGTTTGGGTACCCCCGTCCGGGCAAAAATCATTCCCCCTTACCCCTTTCATTTCTTCTTGCGTTTTTTGTTTAGTATGTTAAATTTACCCCGTAAAACCCTTTGCAAACTTCTAGGGACCCAAAAAATGTTGCATTTCTTCCCCTCCCCCCCAAAAAAATTTTTTTGAATTAGTCCCCCCTCCCAAAATGTTTCGTGCTCCCCCCCTTTCCCAAAAACTCTCGTGCTTTTCCCAAACCCCCCCAGCTCTCGTCGCTTCCCCACCTCCCCCGCTCTCCCTGCTTCCCCCCTCCCCCGCTTTTCGGGCGCTTCCCACCTCCCCCGCTTTCCCTCGTTCCCCTCCCCCGCTTCGTTGCTCCCCCCCCTCCCCAGCTCTTTGTCGCTCCCCCGCCACGCGCTCCCCCGCTCTCGTTTGCTCCCCACCTCCCCGGGTCTCGTCGCTCCCCACCTTTCCCCGCTCTCGGCGCTCCCCAAACCCCCCCAGCTCTCGCGCTCCCCCCCTCCCCAGCCCCTCGTCGTCCCCATCCCTTTCTCTCGGGCGCTTTCCCCCCCTCCCCTGCTCTCGCGCTCCCCACCTTTCCCCGCTCTGTCGCTCCCACCTCCCCGCTCTCGTCGCTCCCCGTCCCCCCGCTCTCGTTTGCCCCCCCAAACTCCCCAGCTCTCGTCGCCCCCAGCTCTCGTTTGTCCCCCGCTCCCTGCTCTTTGTTTGCTCCCCCGCTCCCCTGCTCTCGTCGTCCCCACCTCCCCCGCCCCTCGTTCGCTCCTACCTTTTTTCCCCCCCCGCTCTCGTCGCTCCCACCTCCCCTCCCCTCGTTTTGCTCCCCCCCTCCCGCTTTCGTCGCTCCCCAACTCTCGTGCTCCCCCCTTCAAACGGCTCCCCGCTTCGCGCTCCCCCCCTCCCCTGCCCCTTTGTTTGCTCCCCACCTCCCCTGCTCTCGTCGGGTCCCCACCTCCCCCCTCTCGTCGCCCCCCCTCCCCTGCTTCGTCGCCCCCCCCTCCCCAGCTTCGTCGGTCCCCCGCTCTCGTCGCCCCCCACCTCCCCGCTCCGTGCTCCCCGCCCCCCCTGCTCTCGTCGTTTCCCCCCCTCCCCTGCTCTCGTCGTCCCCAGCTCTCGTCGCTCCCCGCTCTTTGTCGTTTCCCCGCTCTTTGTCGCTCCCCAGCTCTCGTCGCCCCACCTCCCCAGCTCTGTCGCTCCCCCCCTCCCCTGCTCTCGTCGCTCCCAGCCCCTCGTCCCCTCCCCAAACTCTCGTCGCTCCCCCCCTCCCGTCGCTCCCCCCCCCTCCCCAAACACTCTCGCCCTCCCCAGCCCCTCGTCGTCCCCAGGGTCCCCCGCCTGTGCTCCCCCCCCCCCCGCTCTCGCCTTTCCCCCCTCCCCTGCTCTCGTCGTCCCCACCTCCCCCTGCTCCCCGTCGCTCCCCCCGCTCTCGTCGCTCCCCCCGCCCCTCGTCGCCCCCCCCAGCCCCGTCGCCCCCCCACCTCCCCTGCCTCTTCCTCGCTCCCCACCTTCCCCCGCCCTCGTGCTCCCCCCCCTTCCCCCGCTCTCGTTCGCCCCAACCCCCCTGCTCTCGGCGCCCCCACCCCCCTGCTTTTCGTCGTCCCCAATCCCCAGCTCTCTCGTCCCCCCCCCAGCTCTTTGTTTGCTCCCCCCTGTCGCTCCCCAGCTCTTGTCGCTCCCCGCCCCTCGTTTGCTCCCCACCCCCTGCTTTCGTTTGCTCCCCCCCCCCTGCTTTTTGTCGCTCCCCCCCCTCCCCCGCTCTCGTCGCTTTCCCCCCCTCCCCAGCTTCCCTCGTCCCCACCTCCCCGCTCTCGTCGTCCCCAGCTCTCGTTTGCTCCCCCCCTCCCCCGCTAATCGTTTCCCCCCCGCCTTTCCCCCGCTCTCGTCGCCCCCCCCCTCCCCCGTCTCGTTTGCTCCCCCCCTCCCCTTGCCCCTCGTCGCTTTCCCCCCCCCTCCCCCGCTTTTCGTCGCTCCCCCCCTCCCCTTTCTCTCGTCGCTCCCCACCTCCCCTGCTCTCGTCGCCCCCCCAGCCCCCAAACTTCGTTCGGCTCCCCAGACTCCCCGCTCTCTTCGCTCCCCAGCTCTCCCTCGCTCCCAGCTCCCCTGCTCTCGTCGCCCCCCTCCCTGCTCTCGTCGGGTCCCCACCCCCCCCTGCTCTTTGTCGCTCCCTACCCCCCCCTGCTTTTCGTCGTCCCCAAACCCCCCCGGGTCTCGTCGCTCCCCACCCCCCCGGCCCCTCTTTGCTCCCCCAATCTCCCTCGCTCCCCGCTCTCATCGTTCCCCGCTCCCCGGCGCTCCCCACCCCCCCTGCTTTTCGTTTGCCCCCCACCTCCCCGGGCCCTGGGCGCTCCCCACCCCCCCTGGCCCCTGTCGCTCCCCCCCTTCCCCCGCCTCGTGCCTCCCCCGGCCCCCGTTTGTCCCCAAACCTCCCCAGGGGTCTCGCGCTCCCCCCCCTCCCCTGGGTCTCGTCGCTCCCCGCCTCCCCTGCTCTCGTCGCTCCCCAGCCCCTCGTCGGGTCCCCAGCCCCTCGTTGGGCTCCCCAGCTCTCGTCGCTTCCCCCGCTCTCCCTCGTCCCCACCCCCCCAGCTCTCGTCGCCCCCCCACCTCCCCTGCCCCCGTCCCCTCCCCCGCTCTCTCGCTCCCCCCGCTCCGTCGCTCCCCCCCCCCGTTTCGCTCCCCCCCCTCCCAGCTCTGTCGTCCCCAGCTCTCGTCGCTCCCCCGTCCCCCGCCTTTGTCGCTCCCCACCTCCCCTTTGGGTCTCGTCGCTCCCCACCCCCCTTTTTCTTCTCTCGTCGCTCCCCATCCCTGCTTCGTCGCTCCCCCGCTTCGGCGCCCCAGCTTTTCGTCGGGTCCCCGCTCTGTCGCTCCCCACCCCCCCCTGCTCTCGTCGCCCCCCCCCACCCCCCCTTTCTCTCGTCGCTCCCCCCCCTCCCCCGGGTCTCGTCGCTCCCCCCTCCCCAGCTCTCGTGCTCCCCGCTCTGTCGCTCCCCCGGGTCTCGTCGCTCCCCAACTTTGTCGTCCCCCGCTCTCGTCCCCTCCCCCCCTCCCCCTGCTTTGTTTGCTCCCCACCTTCCCCCGGTTTTTCTCGCTCCCACCCCCCTTGCTCTCGTCGTCCCCACCTCCCCGCTCTTTCGCTCCCCCAACCCCCCAGCTCTCGTCGCTCCCCAAACTCTCGTCGCCCCCCCACCTCCCCCCCCTCTCGTTTACTCCCCGCCCCCTTTCCCCTCGTCGCCCCCCCCTCCCCGCTCTCGTTCCCCCCCCCCCCCTGCTTCGTCGTCCCCACCTCCCCCGCTCTCGCGGGTCCCCGCCTCCCCTGCTCTTGTCGCTCCCCCCCCCGGCCCCTCGTCGCTCCCCCCCTCCCCTGCTCTCGTTTGCTCCCGCCCCCCCTGCTCTCGTCGTCCCCCCCCTCCCCCGCTCTGTTTGCTCCCCCCCCCCCCCTGCTCTCGTCGCTCCCGCCTCCCCCGGCCCCTGTCGCTCCCCGCCTCCCCTTTCTCTCCCTGCTCCCCGCCCCCCGCTCTCGTCCTCCCGCCTCCCCTGCTCTCCCTCGCTCCCCCCCTCCCCTGCTCTCGTCGCCCCCCCCTCCCCTGCCTTTGTCGTCCCCCCCCTCCCCTGGGTTCTCGTCGCTCCCCCGGGCCCCCCTGCTCTCGTCGCTCCCCCCTCCCCTTTCTCTCGTCGCTCCCGCCTCCCCCGCTCTCGTCGCTCCCCGCATTTCCCCCGCTTCGTCGCTCCCCGCCTCCCCCGCTCTCGTGCTCCCCGCCCCCCCATGTCTCGTCGCTCCCCGTTCCCCCCCTCTCGTGCTCCCCCCCTCCCCCGGGTCTCGTCGCTCCCCGGGGGGGTCCCTGTTTGTTCCCCCCCCCCTCCCCCTCCCCCGCTCTCGTCGTCCCGCCTCCCCTGCTTGTCGCTCCCCCCCC
Source organism: Cherax quadricarinatus (assembly GCF_026875155.1). Lineage (NCBI taxonomy): Eukaryota > Metazoa > Arthropoda > Malacostraca > Decapoda > Parastacidae > Cherax > Cherax quadricarinatus. Next base: position 23,908,821 of record NC_069464.1, on the reverse strand, counting down.
CCCCTGCTTTCGTCGCTCCCCCCCTCCCTGCTCTCGGGCGCTCCCCGCCCCCGTTCCCTTTTTGTTTTTCTCCCCCCCTCCCCCGCTTCGTCGCTCCCCGCCTCCCCGGTCTGTCCCCTCCCCCCCTCCCCTGCTCTCGTCGCTCCCGCCTCCCTGCCCCTCGTCGTCCCCCCCTCCCCCGCTTTTGTCGATCCCCCCCTTTCCCCCGGGTCTCGTCGCTCCCCGCCCCCCCTGCTTTCGTCGCTCCCCACCTTCCCCGCTCGTCGCCCCCCCACCAGGCCGTTCAAACACCCTCTTATACAAAAAGGTTTCCCGTGCACAAGCATGAAAAGCCCCTAAGACAAAAGGACAAATTTTCCTTAAAAACCCATTTCACATGGGTACAACCTCCTCCCCCCTAATCTACCATTAACCCTGTCGTAAAAAAAATGTTCCACAAAACTTATCGCCCACCCTTTTTATTTCCTTTAAATCCCCGCTCAAAAATTATGTGCACTTTTCAGTCAAAAGGGGAATTAAGTGCCCTTTTTCGCCTTTTTTCGTACGCCCACAAAGATTAATAATGGAACGACCCCCCCACGCTGCCGGGGGAGAAAAACCACCCCTTTGTCTTTAACGAATCAAAAACCCAAATTGGCCGAGAGTTTAAATGAAAAATGAAGGTAAAACACACACCCAAACCCCCTTTAAACACTGGCCCAAAAACCTTAAAATTTGTGACGAGTCCCGTCGTAGACTGAAAGTCAACCTTCACTTATCTTTAATTTAAAGTAAATGTCACTTTTCGTAGACTGAACATGATCAAACCCTTTACTTATCTTTCTTCGTAAGTGTCATGTGTAGGCGGGAAAATGATCAACCTTCACTTATCTTTCAAACGTAAGTGTCCTGTCGTAGATGAACATGGGTAACCTTCACTTAAACTTTATAAACCCTTTAAATGTCACTGTCGTAGACGGGAAAATGATTAACCTTACTTATTTTTATAAAAGTAAATGATTTCCAAACCCAAAAAAATTTTTTAATAGCTCTGCGCCCTTTACGTAAAATTTTAAACTGTAATTTCATATATCTCGTGGTTTTCCCCCGAAGAAAATTGCTGACGGGTGCCCTAAAATACATTCCCCAGTAGCCCCCCCAGCGCTACCTAATCCTTCCCTTTTATTATTAAAAAATTCCCCCCTTGTATACCCCAGGGGCCGCCTCAGTCTCGCACTCGTTTCCCGGTTTTTAAATTTTTGTCCCAAACATCCTGCGTCTCCCCTGTTACAATGCCCCTTTAGAGCCCAAAAAAGTCTCCCGCCTCCCCTGTTTATGAAAGTATACCACGAGATTTTTCCCTGTGTGCCCACTGCTCCCTTTGTCTGTACCTGCACAGGGTTCATGCCCAAAATCGGTCAAAATTTCGAATTTCCCATTCGTCTTCCCTACGTTACGATAAATCCCCTGAGCCGCCCAGCCTTGTAACCATAACACAACTCATCCTTACAATTTGAAAACCACTGTCTCAGGGTTAAGCCTGTTGCCTTCCCATTTAAAAAACTTGTATATCGCAGGCTTCACCTGGTTCCACCAACATTTGCATCATTCATCACTCCCGATATTTGTGTACCTCTCACCAACTTTCACACACTAACGTCTTCTCATCTGTTCTAATACTTCACCTCCAATAAGCTCTTGCTACTCTGCCAACGAATGCCACGACACCGTCCACTAAATATATACACAAAACGATCAAGTGCAGCTGAGTGTTGAACGTGCAGTTAGTTTGACAAATTTTGTCCAGTCTACCACCATAATTCCTCCTCGCAAGTATGTGGGCTGGCAACAACAATGACATAAACGACGCCTCTCAGAGAATGTTCCTTGACGCTGGCGAGGGCTCTTGATCTAGGGAATTGAATATGTGCTCCAGCTCACAGAATTAAGCTTGAATACTTTCCATCCCCCCACAGGCGCTGTTTAATCTTACGGGTTTAGCACTTTCCCTTGATTATAGTAAAAATGACATAAAACGCATGATATAATGGCATAAGACACCATCAAGGTGAATAATTACAAATATGCAACATCCAGTGGCTTTATCAATATAAATTACAAGGCATAATTGGAAGTCTAGAAGTATAAACAAAAGATGAGGTAATCCGTCCCTCAGCCCGAGAGCTTGGGATGACCACAGGAGTTTTGAAGAATATGAAACACAGGCATGAAGATTAATGTTTATATACTGGCATCAGGTGAGGGACGTGTACCAGACGATGACATCGTCTGGTACACGTCCAGTGACAATGTCATCGTCTGGTACACGTCCAGTGACAATGTCATGTCTGGCACGTCCAGTGACATGTCATTTGTCTGGTTCACGTCCAGTGACAATGTCATCGTCTGGTACACGTCCAGTGACAATGTCATCGTCTGGTACACGTCCAGTGACAATGTCATCGTCTGGTACACGTCCAGTGACATTGTCATTGTCACTGGACTTTTACCCCGGGCGAGACATTTTCACTGGACGTGTACCCGACGATGACATTGTCACTGGACGTGTACCAGCGATGACATTGTCACTGGACGTTTTACCAGACGATGACATTGTACTGGACGTTTTACCAGACGATGACATTGTCCACTGGACGTGTACCAGACGATGACATTGTCATGGACGTGTTACCAGACGATGACATTGTCACTGGACGTGTACCAGACGATGACATTGTCCTGGACGTGTACCAGACGATGACATTGTCAACTGGACGTGTACCAGACGATGACATTGTCACTGGACGTGTACCAGACGATGACATTGTCACTGGACGTGTACCAGACGATGACATTGTCACTGGACGTGTACCAGACGATGACATTGTCACTGGACGTGTACCAGACGATGCATTGTCACTGGACGTGTACCAGACGATGAATTGTCACTGGACGTGTACCAGACGATGACATTGTCACTGGACGTGTACCAGACGATTTACATTGTCCTGGACGTGTACCAGACGATGACATTGTCACTGGCGTGTACCAGACGATGACATTGTCACTGGACGTGTACCAGACGATGGGCATTGTCACTGGACGTGTTTCCAAAACGATGACATTGTCATGGACGTGTACCAGACGATGACATTGTCACTGGACGTGTACCAGACGATGACATTGTCACTGGACGTGTACCAGACGATGACATTGTCACTGGACGTGTACCAGACGATGACATGTTTACTGGACGTGTACCAGACGATGACATTGTCACTGGACGTGTACCAGACGATGCCCTTGTCACTGGACGTGTACCAGACGATGACATTGTCACTGGACGTGTACCAGACGATGACATTGTCACTGGTAAGTGGGATTTCCCAGAGGAAGTTGGTCATACCCGAGGGATGAGCCAAGAGTCAGCTAGAAGGTTGAGATGTCTTCTGTATCAAGATTTCATTATGTTGAAGTGTCTGACATGCTGTACATGAATGGTATAAAATAGTAGAGCACTCCCAGCCCCTCCCTCGGGTATGGTCTACTCCCACTTGAAAATCCCACCTACCAGTGACTGCCTTAGTCGGCTACACCTCCCTCACTTGACGCCAGAACACAACTCCAATCTTTATGCCTGTGCTTCAGATTCAAGACTACGGTACTCATCACCAACTCCAAGGCTGAGGGACTGATTACCTCGTCTTTTATATATAGTCCTAGTCTTTACATTATGTCCTTGTATTACACTGATAAAGCCACTGGATGGCGAAATGTCAAAAAATGTATACCCAGCTGTTACCTATGTCTAATTCTTCATAAAACACAGCTTCCGCAACTGTCCCCATCCCCTCGTGGCGACATCCTTCTTGCTTGCAACACGATCTAAGGCTAAATTTTCCCAGATAAAAGCATTTGCGACCCACGAATCACAATCTGGTGGCGCATACATGTAAGATACAGTAGTGCCACGCCCCATCCAAATGAATAATGCGACCATCGCCATCATTTTTACAACGATAGTACACCTTGGCTCGACAATCACACAAAGATGACCACACAACTCTTAAACTTGTACCAGGGAACATATACACCACATTACCTTTTGTATTCTGATTATATACGTCCTTAAGGTTGTGTTCTGGCAAAAGAGCGACATCATCACTATGCATATAGTCTAATCATCCAATCAAACTATTCTCTCCTTGCCACTACACAGTCCATTAACGAAGTGTCATTAGCCTAAGGCTTAGGAGGTGAATTATTCCTCAGACTGTGTCAATCTTAGTCTCTCACCTTACCCCTTTGCCAGCAGCGCCTCTGCTGGGCAGAATCTCTTGTGCCAAAGACCTCTTGATATGTCTTCAACCTCCTAAAACCTCTTCATCCCTGCCCAGGACGTCTTACCAAGCTGTCTGTGTCACAGTTAACGCATCAGATTCAGATTCTGGCTCTTGTTTCCGTATAGGCGAGTCCTCCACCTCGCATCTGTTGTTGGAGGCAGCCTGATGCACCTCCACTTCCCCATCCACTTCACTGATCCTCACCACAGTACAGGTGTTACTGAGTTATCCAAGGAGCTCACAGCAGCCTCGTCACGCAAGAGTCCCAGGTTCATCACCAGTCAATAAAATCCTTCCTTTTCTGGGAGGAAAATTTTTCCAGCAGCTGATCCAGTCCAGTTCCTCAGTCAGGGTGAACACAAACACTGTCATCTATCACAGGAAGGTGCACCACTGCCCCCTCTTCTGCAGGGGCTCTATCCACATGGGAGTGATGCATGTCCCATCATGGCTTTGAATCTCTCCCTCTTGGATGGTGTCCGCCTGGGTTCACTCTGCTGTACCTTCCAGCTGGAACTGTCCACAGATGGTGTCTTACATAGGACACCATCTGTGACCCAAATTTTGGCTAGATGACCTAGGATTACACGGTGAACTTGGGACACTGAGAATGTGCCCTCGGGTAACCCAACATATACGTCAGTTACCCTCCTACCTGGCTATGTTGCTTGTAGCAAGAGAACACTTGGCGTAGGTCAGTCTCATCCCCCTAAAAAGGAACACTACGGAACATATGTGTAGTGATACATCCAGGAGGACACTAACAGCCTTGTTGACCATTATCACTACCACCTCTTAAAACTTTTCAACCATTGTCATACACTTCGACAGATAAGTGAAATGTTTGGTGCTATCTCTTGTCCCCGAAATACTGTTTGCAGCAACACTAGACACTACATCGTTATGCTACACTAACGTATAGTATGCTGTACTATGCTCAAGTATGTTGTACTGTATACTTCTATACCAGGTTCTCCTCTCCCACATTGTATATTGTGACATTCCTGGAGTTTACCTGGAGAGAGTTCCGGGGGTCAACGCCCCCGCGGCCCGGTCTGAGACCAGGCCTCCTGGTGGATCAGAGCCTGATCAACCAGGCTGTTGCTGCTGGCTGCACGCAAACCAACATACGAGCCACAGCCCGGCTGATCCGGAACTTTATTTTGGAGCACATTTTAGCAATAGCTTCTTGGCATCCAAGATTATAATTAAAGTTGGCAATAATTTAGTGGGGTGGTTAACTGCTGTTATTTTTAACTTGTTTCCCAGTGATAGTAGTGGAGGTGGAAGGTAGTAGTAGTAGTGAGGAGGTAGTGAGAGGAGGAGCCAATCAAATACTAGGAAAGAGGAGCACTGCAAGGGAGCTGGTGCCCACAGAGGGCAAGAGCAAGAACACCGAGGGGGGGGGAATAAATAAGGAATAAATATACAGGGCAGAAGAAAGACAACCCGAAGGAGAAAAGAAGGAAAGGAGAAGGGAAGAATTAGAAAAAGGAGGAATCAGGTTAGGTCACGAGTGTTCTGAAGTTTGGAGCATTTATTTTTTTTTTATTTTATTGAGATCATATCTTGTACAGACAAACATAATACATATATATAAAATAGACATACTGAGAACAATAAGTACATAAAGAAAATAACACACACACAACACACACACACACCGTTGTACACAGGAGAAGAAACCCGACACAGAAAAACGATAAAATTTACAAGCACACTACACACCACTCAAGCAACCTGTCAGTATATTGTATATATGAAAAACACTTAACATTGTCATATCTCGCTTTAACATAAGTGTGACGTGCAGCGGACCAAAACAGTACTCGTGTAGAGTTAACTAAAGAAGACATCACACATGTATATTATTGTAACCAGAAAAACACATTCCAAATAATTACCCCTATCCTGGGGTTAAATCATACAGAAGTATCTGTATCCGCCGGAGCTACACACACCTTCGACAAACACACTGGCCAATTACTGAATGAACATGTCGTTGTACTCGTACAATTGATATATCATATAAATATGCTATCAACAAAATTCAGTATCACAGCACAGGCTTCTGTATCCTAATGCGAACACGTAAATAAACTGGTAATCACAACCTATTCACTGCACAAAGTCATTGCACAACACAAGGTGTATACAATAAACACTATCAAGTTGCAAAGTCAGTCACTTCAAGACTTCTTACCCCCCCCCGTCTTCCCCCTCATTTAGGCAACCACCACTGTCTCTCGGCAGTATATATTACCCTGTCACTCATTCTCCCAGCTTTACACGAGCATATAAGCCTGCCACATCACAACAGTATCTCAATCACAACAAACCACACCCAAGCATTCTTACTGCATACATGCGTACAAGACCTCTAAACAATAATATATACCTCAAACCTCTTGCATAGGTGTGAAGGTAAGTGACCAAGCATAACAAGACGTTATATACAGAGGGTAATGCAGTCATCATCCCGCGAGACACGTATGCAAAAATATGAACCTAAAATCCCCACTATCAAACTGGATCACACACTTAAACCAGCTGTCATCACACGTACCTCCTAACACCTACTAACCACACTGAACCTTCATTCGTTTACATCTAAGCCATACGCCCACACCACACATTCCCGATGGCGAGCCCATTGGAACCCCGGATGACATTCTCAATCCTTACCCCAGCCATGACACCTCCTCCCCCCACTACAAAGCTAGTAAGATCCCAATAGTTAAACCACGATAACCTACGGAAAAGGCTTCCTCCCACCGCGATCCATATATTTCCCTATTCCTGCAAACCATCCTATAAAACGTAGCTGCCATTACCCATTTCCTCACAACCCTATCCCCATTCCCATGCACACCCACGACACGTACACAAAATCTACCATTAAATATGCCAATGCTCGTTGTGTACTTTGCTGGACCCCCCCCCACATCCAAAACGAGCCTCTCAACAACCGGTATGCACCCCCTCCCACTAGCCTCGCTATCCTACTCATCCAATCCCTAACATTCCCCAAACATTCGCAAAAATACACCGCATGATATGCCGATCCTGCCCCCACACAACACAACCTCCTTACTATTCCCCCTCGCCCGCAGGACCGTCTGATGGAAAAATGCATGCGGGAAAATGGAAAAAAATTGCCCCCGGGGGTTGGTTTAACTTTGGAAAATGACAAAATATCTCCCCACCATACAGGGGTATTTCCCTCCCCCGGGCACCACCACCTGGTTCCCAATTACTCCCCCCAAACCCCCCTTTGCGAATTTCCCAGGCCCCCATAGGCCCGGGTAGCGCACCTTTTTCACTTTCCCCTCACTTGCATCCCATCCCACCTTGCCCCCAAACATACAGAATTTTAAAACCCCCCCCACACCAGTGTAAATACCCCCTTCGTAAAAACAATTTTACCAACCCCAAGACCCAAATAACCCTTTCCCCCCCCTGAGGGACCAGCAACATTACACCTCCCTCTCACCCAATCACTGCCGAACCCCAAAAAACCCAAAAACCCCTATTTAAAGTTCTCATAATTCCTTGCCCAAAGGGGGTTAAACTGCCACACGTGAAAAACCTTACTTAAGTAACGTTTTACCACGATGGCCCTCTGCAACAATGAAATGATACCAGCGAAAACTCCCCAATCTATTGCACCCGTTCCACAATTTGCCCCGGTTCACCCTCTCGATCGCACTTTGATTTCCTAAAAAACTATTCCCATTTTTTTACCTATCCATCCCCCTCCACTCCCACCAGCATCCCAATCCCCCGCCATTTCCAAATTTCCCCAACTTTAATAAGCATGATTTCTCCACATTAACCCCTCCCCCCGTGCCCCCCAAAGTACAAATGACCCCCCCCCCTTAAATTTTCCCCTCCAGCAAAAGTACCGTCGTGTCGTCGATGTACCCTACAATCCCCGCCCACCCCCACCTCCCCCTTCCCCCCCCCCCACGGGACGTGCCCTTTTGAGTCTGTAAATGAGTTTGAACACAGGCAAACAGATTTGAGATAGTGGACATCCTTGCCTGAGCCCCACCCCCAACCACTGTTCCCCCTATGCGACCTTTAAATTTGCACATGACCGTGCCCCTCGATACAATGTCCCACCTTTCCCAACTTTTTCCCTAAAACCTGCTTTAAAAGGATCTGCGCAAGCCTCCCATTCCACGGGTCTTTGTTCCTCCCAAATTAAAAAGCAAGTAAGCACCCCCTTTCCCCACAAACCATTAAAAACCCCCTTAAGGTCTGTGACCCTCGATCATAGATCTCCAGAAAACCCATATTGCCCTCCAATACGACACGCCCCCCGCACATTTCAGGCGATTTCCCCGGTATTTTACAAAAAATTTATAATGTCAAAGTAAAGATATCGCCCGATAACCTTGAGGGTATTCTGGACCTCTCCCTTTGTGACCAAAAAATCACTGCTGTGGCCTGCAACCTCCCCCCACCCCCTTCTCCCTTAGATATTCATCAACTCCACCCGGAATCCATGCAATAACTTCCCAAATTTGCAGGTAAAATTCACAGGAAATCCATCAATCCGGGGGCTTTCCCCCCATAGCTATCACTAAGCCGCCAAACCTCGCCCTCGTCTATCTTCCCACCCAAGCTACTGACACTACACCCAATAAAACTGGCCTGTGCAGACGCATGCAATGCTGCACCCCCCATGCACTCGTCCCAAATTTTCTTTAATGCATGCAAACCCCCATCCCCTCGTCGTCCCAACACTTGCCCCTCCGAAAACCCCCCCCAATTAGAGGGGACGATTAACTCCCAACCCTCGTGGCCGCCGACGCGCGCCCCCCCTAAAAGACGCCGTGGTGATCGCCCCATAAACCTCAACCCCCCCCCCTGCCAGCAGGGCTTAAACCTTCATTTTGAGCTCGCAAATCTTTTTTAAACGTTTCTATCCCCCCACAATAACCCCCTGTCCCCTTCCCATAGAACCCCTAAAACCTACCTCTGGTACTGAGGACCCCTATGTTTGTTGCATTAGCTTTTCCCCCTCCCCCCACATAAAACTTTTGTATTCTTGCCTTAGCCACCCCACCCCACCACCCCATAAATCCAATATCCCGCCTTCCCTCACTGAGCTTCCCCAAAAATTTCAATCCTCCCTGCCCCTCCTCATCCCCCAGGTTCCTCGTGTTTTTCCCCAAAACTCTTACCTCCGGGCCCAGCCCAGCCCATCCCCCCCCCGGTCTACCAAAACCCCCCTGTGATCAGAAATTCCACCCCCACCGTACGCAAGGATCCACTTTTAAACCCGTTTTGTGATGTACACCTGATCACCTCGCTGATATCCATGTCGAACAAGTGTGTGCTCCCCCTCCCAGCCCCACCCCAAATCGTCACGTAGACACACTCCTCAGAAGATCACCTGGGATATTTAAAAAAATGCCCTGCCCCACGTGGCTCGCGTCCCCTGCGAATAACACAATTCCCCAATCCCCTCCCACAATAAAAGGGAAAATAAAAAACGAGCTCTCCCCCACCCCAAAACCGCTTTAGCAGCATCACTCTCCGGAGTGTGACAACAAAAACGCCACTCCTCGCCCCCACCATCCTCCCTCTGATAATATGCCCTCGCCCCCCCCCCCCTTCACTTCTATCCCCAAAAGGGGGCTACCTCCGAAGTGGACCCCCCCCCCCCTTTCAAGGTCCGTCTGTCACAAAAGTCCTAAAACCCTTCACCCCAATAACGCCCCCCCTTTGTATTGTGCTCTTGCACAAATCAACACCCACCCTATGCCGGAAAAGAAACTTGAAAACACATCGCTTAATTTTCCTGACACAAACAATTAAGTTAACTGTCATTCACCTTGGGCCAGAGGGGGTTTCTTCCCCCTGTGCTTTAAACCCCTTCCTTACAACGCCACCATGCCCTTTTTGGCCCTTTAACCCCCCCCCGGTCCACCCCGGGGCCCCAAAAGTCCTCGAGGGACCCCCCAAATCCCCCCCACCACCACCTTCCCGGTCCTCTTGCGGGAGTCAGGACATCTGAACCCGATGTCACCCCTATGCTTGTGCATGACTCCACCTGTTTCCATCCTCCCTCCTGTGATACCCACGGTGAAACTCCACCTCCACCACAGCCCCAGCCTTACCACCGTCTGGGCACATTGCCCGTGAGACCCCACCAAAGCGTTTGGGCTCTTTTTGCTGCCAAAAGGGTCTGCAGCATTCCTCACATCAGCCCTCGTAAACAGATCTCCCTCCCCATGGGGAGGGGGGAAACAGCGAGGTGAGACGTCTCTGGCCCTGTCGATGGCTTCCTCCCCCGAACCATGCCGTTCCCCACCCTGGAAATGGGCCCACGGGCCCCCGCCCAGGGGCCGCAGGTTGCACCCGCCACTGCCTCCACTTTCTCCGCCTCCCCACTCCACGACGACCAGGCCCCGTCCTTCCTGTGCTCCCGAGCACGTCCAACTTTCCCAATTCCCTGCGGCAGACATTCTAAACCAGAAAATCGAATCTGTTGTTACAAAAATGCAGCAATGGATAAACAACCACAACGCTTGCAGGTCTTTCGTTGCCCAGCTAGGGCACCCGACTGGTCCTGAAGGCCTCCAAAAAAAACATATATGGTATGGGGTGCCGATCGTATTTTTAGTGAAAAAGTTTCCTCGGGAATCCAGTATGCACCTTTACCCCCCTTGCCAGGCGGGGCCAGATGAACGGTTCTTTGTCCTTGAAAAACATTTCGTATGCCGTTTTCCGCCCCAAAAAGGTACATTTCGCACTCTAACCTGATAATGTTGGAGAAAGTCAGAAGGCAGCACTCACCCTAGATTTGACTCCACTCGCAATCCTGGTATTTCTCACCAGCCTCTCATAGATCCGGTGTTCAACAACTTAACAAACACCCTTAGCCCATTAAATGTACACCATACAATTCTTCTCCTGTATACCAACTACCCCGGATGATTAATGGAAACACCCAAGGACAGCTTGCGGAGAAATCCCCCCCGCGAACCAGCGGGGTGCCCACAGTTTTTACCCTCCTACTTCCTTTGCGCCATATTGAAAAAACGGAAGTTTCCCAATCCCCGAAAGGGGCAGCGGGCCCTACGTCTGTCACACCAACAGACGAGCAGAAAATACATTTTACAATTAGTGGAAAGGGGAAGATTTCTCAGAGACAAGCCAAGACAAAATTTCATACAAGGAAAGTTTGTATTGGGGAATTCAACCAGACGGCGACTTTTTAAAGTTGGAATTGGGAAAGACGTTTCAGTAAAACTGTCTTTCCCACTTCCAATTTTTTTGTCTTCGCTCTGGGACACCTTTCCTCCTCCTCCTACCTCCTCACTACTACAAAACCTTCCCCCTCCCCCACTATACTACTATACTACCTTCCCCCCACTATACTTAACCTTCCATCCCTACTACTACACCACCTTCCACCTCCCTAAAATACTAATTTCCCCCTCCCCCTTGTACTACTCTATACCCTTTCCACCTCCACTTTATACTACTACTACCTTCCCCCCACTTTTACTTCTACTAACCCTTTCCCTCCACTTGTACTACTACACACTTCCCCTCACTTTTCTACTACATACCTTTTACCCCCACTTGTACTACTACATACCTTCCACCCCCTTTTTACTATATACTTAAAACCCTTCCCCCTCCACTTGTATACCTTGCACCCCCACTTGTACTACCTTTACCTCCCTTGTACTACCTTTCACCTCCACTTTTTACCCTTTCCCCCTCCCCCTTGTACTCTATCTACCTTGCACCCCCATTGTACTACCTTGCACCGCCACTTGTATACCCTTTCACCTCCCCTTGTATACCTTGCACCCCCACTTGTATACCTTCCCTCCATTGTAACCTTGACCTCCACTTTTACACCCTTTCACCTCCACTTGTACTCCTTGCACCTCCACTTGTCTCCTTGCACCTCACTTTTACACCTTGCACCTCCCCTTGTCTACCCCTTTCCCCCTCCACTTGTATCTACTACCCTTCCACCTCCACTTGTACTACCTTGCACCTCCACTTGAACTTTGCACCTCCCCTACTCTACTGCACTGCCTATATATACCCATCCTGCTGTCCTTTTTGTTACTGTGACTTTTTTAAAGGGTCCAAGTTGGACCGAAACGTCGCGAAAGCTCCCCTCTTCTTGTGGGGTTATTTGTGATCGTTCCAGTCACGGTATTGGCCTTTTTTTTTATTATTTTACTACATTTTTATATACGCATTTTTAACTTTAGTTTAAATCATTTTTATTTCCCAAAAAATAAGTGTAATAAATTCACTATTTTTTCATTTTATATCAAATACTAACTGTCCATTGAACTTTGTTACCATTCTTTAATTTTTCCCCCGTATATTTTTCCTTTATTTTAGCATATAACTACCTTAGTTCATATATTACAATTGTTAAATAACAATTTTTTCTCAGGGACTAAAATTTTAATAAGTTCATATTTTGCCATTATATTCCCCCGCCATTTTTTTTTTTCCCTTTTTCATATAGTGAATTTATTAAAATACTCCAGGTGCTATTTTATACCTCAGGTGTACTGTTTTTCTTTTAAAACTTCTTTTATTTTTATTCATTAGTCCTTTTTTTTAGCTGTAAGTTTCACTGTAGTTCATAAACTCTTTGATTAAAAAAATTAGGTGCATTAAGCTTAAATGTTAACTGAATATTATTCTGTAAAAATCGCTTTTTCTTTTAAAAATTTTTTTCAAGTTTTTTATTATTTAGGAGCCGTATAAGTCTAGTTTAGATTCAATAAAAATCTTATACATTTTCTAAAAAATCTAGTTTGTAAGATTATCCATCCTTTGTTGGCATAGATCTGATGTAAAATTTTACAAATATTACACGAATCAACCCGTAACTGTAATTACTACACAGCAACAAAAAAAAGACATTACTCATCAAACAATAACATAACCCATCTTTAACTAAATGTCAGACCTTGAGCAAACATTATGATGAATTCACAGCTTACTCAATTCTTTTTTTTTCCAAAATATTAAAATCATCACACTCGAATTGGCTTAAGCCTGATATTACAGATTTCTATACCATTCCTGGCTACATGGTCATACACAACTGTAGAACAGACCAGCAAGGGGGAGGAACACCTATATACTACTCAAATCCACTCTAATGCATCAAATCTTTCACAAGGGACGAACAAGGAGAATATATCATACCCAAATTTAAATCAAAAGACCTGCAAAAACGCCTCAGTTTGAACATTACACAGTACAACAGTCAAACATTTATCACTTTTTTTTTTTTATATTTTATTTAAAACCAATACAGTTTAACATAAAAATAAAGAAACAGTATGGAACCTAATCAAATTAACTGACAAACGGATTGTACTTACATGCTCGCAAGATATTACAACAAAAACTTACATCAAGAACATAACTAAAAACAAAATTACATGTCACAGGGTCATGAATTGACATATATACAAAACCTTGCATATATATAAATTGTACATATAAATGACATCTGACAAAGGTTCAATACACTTGAACATAAAATATACAAAGAAGTTATATCAGTTAAATCCCATCCTTCACATTAATCAAAAAAACAAAACCTAACATCATAATCTGACTAGATAATTACATACTTTATCCCTAACAATACAGCTGAACATACCCCAACATACAAATAAACAGAAAAAAATTGCAGCTTAGACACAATAACAAGCTTTTAAAACTGTTACAATACACCCATATAAAACTTTCAGACAAATGGATACGTCACTAAACTGTCTAGATTTGTCTGTATACCATACAGACTAAACTGTCTAGATATGTCTGTATACCATACAGACTAAATGTCTAGAATGTCTGTATACCATACAGACTAAACTGTCTAGATATGTCTGTATACCATACAGACTAAACTGTCTAGATATGTCTGTATACCATACAGACAAAACGTCTAGATATGTCTGTTTTAACCATACAGACTAAACTGTCTAGATATGTCTGTATACCATACAGACTAAACTGTTAGATATGTCTGTATACCAAAACAGACTAAACTTAAACATAAAGAACTTGCATGAACACCAGACCGGTATCGGGGTACAGACCTTAATTATAAACTTTAAAAAGAATCAATCATGCGTATATAAAGTATACATAACGTCTGACCATGACAAAGGCTCAATACAATAGAAAGAGATATTTATTTATATATATACACATACACACCCACACACCCACATCCCACACACACCCACAGTACACAAAAATTTTCACAAAATCACATTATCTATGCACTGTATGCACAATGCAAAACAGGTATAAGTATCTCTCATCGTGCAAAACCCAGCACGTAACATAAATAAAACCTAAACACACTGCATGTCGCAAATAACTTATTTCTCAAGAATCATGTTTATACAAGACTGATACACATCAAAAATTATACATAAATTTTACTTATATTTTTAACTACATTCTAAAAAGTGTTATATCTCCATAACGAGACCTTGAGCTCTACATCCCACACTTGGATGCCATAAAGCCCCAAATGAAAAACCAGGAAACCATTCCAAACCCACATTCACAACACTCTCCGACCCCCCCCCCAGGGAGGCGAGCCCGCTGTTGCCCCCTGACTCCCTCCAACCTTTTGGGAAAACCCCTTCTTCACTCATATCCAATCACAGATTTACGAGAATCCCTAACGTTACATTCTATACCCCTCTGAGAAAGCTGATCCCACCTCCTCCCATACAAATCTGTTAGGGAACCTCGTACTATAGAACGTTACCGCAAGAACCTTTCTTCTCTCCTCACTATCCCCTCTCCCCTCAACACCCACGACATATATATATAATCTACCATGATTAATCAAAAGCTCTTATGACACCCTCGTCTAACCCACCCATATCTAGACTTAGAGCACGCAAAACCCGACCCCCCACGGCCCCCACCCTCTGTACCAACCTACTTAACCAGAACCTAACTCCTCTAGCCCTTCACAAAAGTAAACTAAAATGGAACGCTGTCTCATCCCCCACAGATACCACACCCCCCCCCTCTAAAAACCTGTCTGTTTCGTAATATCTCACCAGACGGAAGGATCCCATGCAGAAAACGAAAAATCCCCTCACGCGCCCGAGGTTTTAACTTCAATTTATAAATCTAAACCAAATACTTTTCCCACGCATACATGGGGAACAAACCCTCAACTGGGAAACGCCCCTACCTACAGGCAACCTACACTAAACCCTTATACGAACCTTTCTCAGTTCCCTAACCAACATAACAGCCCCAAAACTATTTCACATTCCCTCAACTCCTTTCCCTCGAAAACACATACCCAGCCTGTCGTGTATCCTTCCCAAACGCCCCGCGTTCACACCCTCACGCAAACACTTCCCATTTAATGAACACACATTTAGCCCTCCGTCTCAAATCCAAAAACCCCCAACCCACCCTGACTTACAGGTAACATTACAACCTCCCTCCGTAACCAATACAACGTGAACCCCATAAAAAATTTGTACCCCCGTCTTAGTATCCCCGCAATCGCTGTCCCTGAATTTGGGAACCAGCTGCAACATACCAAACCTTACTATACAATAAAATGTTCACGACTATCACTCGCTGTATCAGAGTTAGGTGCTGGGGTCTCAGAACACCTAGACGCCCCACGATCCTTTCCAATAAACCTTTTCCGAATTTTCCTCCCGCGCCGCAACCATGTCATCCCTATAAATAATACCACAAATCTTTAAAGACACCGCCCATTCTTTAACAACATTACATCTCCCCCCCACACCCCCCACCCAGGAACCCACCCCCATGCACCTTGACTTCGCACTATTTACCTGCATACCCGTGGCACTTCCAAATAATTGCACCACCTCGCCCAACACTCTCATTGACATCCCTGCACGAAAGAGAACGGGTGGTGTCGTCAACATATCCAATTAACCCCGGCCAGGCCCTCCCACCCCCCACACTTCCCGCACATGGCGTACATAAGCTACGGTCAACCATTCTATAAAAGGGTCCTGGAAAACGCAAACAATATTTGGGACATGGGGCATCCCTGTCTAAGGCCTTTTTCCATTGCAATTCCTTCCCCATACACCCATTAATCTGTATCCTCATTTTCGCCCCCTTGTACAACGTATTTCCCCACTCGACTATTTCCCCCCCAAAACCTGCCCTCCTAAGTAAAACCTGCAAAGCTCCCCTTTCCACTCTATCATATGCTCCCTGCCAGTCTAGAGCCAACAAAGCCGCCCCTCCACCCCCACCCTTAGCTTCCACAAAACTTCTTAGTATCCCATGTCCTTCAATCATCGACCTCCCCGGCAACCCGAACTGAGATTTTGACACCACCCTCTCCACTACCCCATTTGAACTATTACCTAAAATTTTTGCAAACCCCTTATAGTCTGCCACATCAGTGATATGGCTGGGGTACTCCCGAAGGGTGGGCTGCCCCTTGACCTTCGGGACCAGCACTACTACTGCTGTTTCCTGCTTCTCCCCCAACTTCCCCTTCTCCTTCATACTATTAAATAACCTAACTAAAATTCCTTTACCAACGCCCAATGTTGTAAATAAAAAATTTTACCGGGGGACCATCAATACCGGGAGCTTTTCCCCTTCCTCATTCCCCTTAACGCATTTTCTATTTCCTCTTTCCGTAATCGTCCCACCTAAAGCCCTTTTGATCACTATTTCCTAAATTACACGTCACATACGTACACCACCTTGTCCAATGCCCCGTCACCCACCCCCCACTGTTCCAGTATTTCTCGTACCAAGCCTCCGCATACGCACACATCCCCTTCGTGGTTGTATCTCCTGCCCTACTCTATAATTCCCAACCATCTCCGTTACCTCTAAAAAAGGGTATAGCCGTCAGCCGCTGCCTTTGCTTTTGATGCCGCAAAACACACGCTGACGGCTTGTCGCCCCAAAGCACTTCCTCCACCCCTGCCGCATCCTTACAGCTTGAAACCTTTCATTTTGCAACACCCTCAAACTCCCCTTTATTTCAGCTATTTCATCCCTAGGAAATTATTCCCACCCACCCCCCTCCCATAGCAAACCCCTTAACCTATCCTCTAAATAGTTAGCCAGTCCATATTTTAAATTATTAATACGTTTTCCTTCTCTCACATAAAACTTTCTAATCCTTTCCTTTTCGACCTATCCCACCATGTCACAATGTCATCCACTCCCCGTTCTTCCACACTAAGCTCCTCCATTTGGATTGAAAACCCCTCCAACCCTCCTCATCTCCTAACCACTTATATTTAATTTCCAATAACTTCTATATATGTCCGCGAGGTCCCCCACCCAACCTCCACCACCACTGCCCTATGATCTGACATTGTAGTCTCAACAGTACTGAAAGATTTCACGTTCACTCCCCGAGAAAGGTACATCTATCTAGTCTCGCAGCATAACCACTCCTAACAAACGTATAATTCAGTCTCCCACACCGCTCCCCCAAAGGCATCACGTAACCTAACATCCCTTAATAAATCCCTAAAAGCCACAGACATTTTATCCAGCTCCTCTTGGGTCCACATCAGCCACCCTGATTACACTATTCCAGTCCCCACCCAAATATCGCCACTCTGGCAGTGCACTTAAGAAAAACACAAGATCCTCACACACAAAACATTCTTTACCTTTATGTCATTTTCTGCCGGCGCATACACACTCACAAAAGACACACGCTTACCCATCCACCACCCCTCCACACGCAACACCCTCCCTCCCCCCCCCTCCCTCGCTTCCTGCAAAACAAACGGGCCTCGTCCCCTTATTAAAATTCCCACACCACCTTTTAGACGGGGAGATGGCAGGGTAACTACCCGAAATCCTGCCACCTCCAACACCCCACCTCTTTGAAATTGTGCTCCTCAGGAACACAACATCCCCTTTTAGATTTATTCAGAAAATTACGAAACCAATCTCTCTTCATACCGCTACATAACCCCTTAACATTTACAGACATACACCTGAGGCCTATTAAAATTTCCACCCCTGCTTCCTCTCATCACTCTTTACAAACTCCAGAGCTTGTATTTTCGTTCAACACCTTCAGAGTGCTCTCTTTCCCTCCCCCCTTCTTCCGGTGCCTCCTATCATGGCTACCACCACCTACACCCCTACCTTCAACACTTCACCTCAGTCTTTTTCCCAGGCCTTTGTGAGGGGGTAAGGACGTCACAGAATCTGATGTAGCCGCCCTCTTTCTCGTGACAGTCATGTTACACATATCTTGATCAGATGTTACCTCTCGATGAACCTCCACCTCCACCTGGAATGGTGTAATGAGTCAATGGATGACTCCAAACCACCATCAGTCCCAAATTATCATGTCTCAGACTTTCTGGAAGCGACGATTCTCCAATGACACCACGCTCAGATGTAACATCCCTCTCTGGTGGTGACAACGTCTTCAACACCTCCACCAATTCCCCCTCATCTCAAGAACCTTCTCTTGTACTTGCTGCTCCTCCTTATCCACAGGAGACGACACCCGATCAGCAGTTGGGGGCGGGATCCAATCACACCATCCTGTGTGCCGATCACTATCACGCTCACAAAACACACCCCCCATCGATGTTTGTCCACCTGCCCCCTTTGAGCAGGGGCGCGACGTCACCACAAGTCCAGGCATGTCTTCGCTTGTCCAGGCGCCGCTTTGATCTCTCACCACTAGGCGGCACGCGTCGTTGTCCTGGTACATTACCTTACTGCGTCCTGAATCTTGTAGGTCAAGGAGGTATTGGTGCTCAAAGTCATTTTGGGTTGAAAGACCCTGGAAAACCAGCATAGGCTCTGGCCGCCCACGTTACCAGTTGACATAAGACACCCTCCATACTTCTCAAAACTTTTATATCTGCCTCGTCGCCTCAAAGGAACGTTGGCGTAACTTGATCCACGTATAATACGGGGAACATCTATCATTCTTACCCGTGACAGTGGTGTGACGTTAAGACTCACGTCCTGAAACCCGGTGATTTAAAACGATTCATAAACCGTTGCTGTACAGTTTTACGAAAAATTCGTTGTTCCTCCCGTTCAATGCTACACATACAAGTCACAATCTTGTACTCCATAAGTCTCCCGTATGATCTTTGGCAATAAGACTTGCGCAGAACTGGTCGTTATCGTTCCTTTAAGTAGCTCGATGCCTTACAGTTAAATTTTATCCTTCGTCTCAGGGCTAACCGCCCTTCTGACGATCACAGTCACCCAAGTTGTTAGCCGAGGTGTGACAGCAAACCACTTCACACACTGGCAGCCAGGTAACTGACAAGGGCGCTCGCCTACACACAGCAGAGGGGTGCAGAGCGCTACCGCACACTACCGTAAACATGATTACTGATGCACACATAAATGAAGACCACCTACTACTAACAGGTGATTTCAAACAAAACATACTACACGACCTGGACCCACAAGTAACCGAATTCACAAACAATGAGTAACTGCCTGTTGCTACCAGCAATATCTAAACCTACAAGAATCTCCGAGACAAGCATCTCCTTAATAGACACATCTGGACAACACCATAACCCTTTAAATCAGGCATAATCACAGACAACACTACAACCTCTAAACTAATCGGGCAAAAATGCCACAAGAAAATTACTAAAGTAACCTTCAGACTACATAACGAGACCCGCAGTAACAACTTTATAACACTAGAATAACATCGATTGGCAAAATGAGCTTGAAACATATACAGATATGAAAATATAAATAATTTTCTAAAAAAAAAAAAAAAAAAAAAAAAGCCCAATGCCTCTACAACAGACATTGCCCCAGAAAAAAACTAAACAGATCACAGCAAAGAGACTGAATAATTCCCTGGCTAACACCCAGCATCCCTCAAATCCATTAACACAAAGCACAAATATGAAAAACGTATAGAATGGGTCAGATAACTAGAGAACAGTCGAAACGTTACTTGTCAGCACTTACCAGCCCGATAAGGTCAAAAAAATTGTTATTATGAAAAGAGATTACATAACATCAAAGGTGATATGAAAAAAAAAATGGAAAACTCTATCTGAAATTCTTGGAACTAAAAAGTTATCCAAAAACAAAAAAATCAAACTAACAGAAACTCCAACCGAAACAACAGACTTAATGTTTTCTTCTCCACCATAGGAAAAAATCTAGCAAACAAAATACCAAGCACAAACACCGTCCATCAGACTACCTCATAGGAACCTTCCCAAATACGCTATTCCTAGCTCCAACCAACCCCATTGAAGTTACGCTCATCATAAACACTCTTAAAAACAAGGCAGGAGACATAAACAACTTTCCTGCTTTTATGTACAAAAAAGCTTCTCGAGTATTGTCACAAATTATTGCAACGCTCTTTAACAAATCCATTGAATCATCTACCTTCCCAGCTGTATAAACCCTTGTGGCTTAGCGCTTCTTTTTGATTATTATTATTATAATCTACCTTCCCAACAATCCTCAAAATAGCGAGGGTCACTCCGATCCATAAAGAAGGCGACCAAGCTGACTTGAGTAACTATAGACCAATATCTAACTTACCACTGCTTTCTAAAATCTTTGAAAAAATTAATTCATAGACGGATCTATTCCTACTCGTTTCACACAACATATTAAACCCTGTCAGTTTGGATTCAGGAATAATAAAAGCACAAATGACGCCATCATACACATGCTAGAACTAGTATGTACCACACTTGAAAAGTCCCGTTGGGCATTTTCATTGATTTACGTAAAGCTTTCGATACAGTCGACCATGAACTGCTGTACTCCAAATTAATGCACTATGGTATCAGAGGCCACTCCCTCAACTACCTAAAATCATACCTTTAGTAACAGAACTCAATATGTGTATGCAAATGATGCAAACTCTTCCGCCCAACCAATCACAGTAGGAGTCTCACAATGAAGCGTCCTTGCACCCTCCTCTTTCTCTATCTACATCAATGATCTACCGAATGCATCACATCTACTCAAACCCATATTATTTGCAGATGACACTACTTATGTCTTTTCCCACCCAAACAGTCATACTAGCAAACAGTCAATGCTGAATTGCAGAAAATATCTGCCTGGATGATGACTAACAAACTTACCTTGAACACTGATAAAACCTATTTCATTCAGTTTGGAAACATAGCTGCAAATGATTCAATTAACATGACGCTAAATGGATCATCAGTGACAAGACTCACAGAGGGAAAATTCCTAGGTATCCACCTTCACAGTAGCCTTAAGTTCCGGACACACATACAACAAATCACCAAGAAAATCTCCAAGACTGTAGGCATACTATCAAAGATAAGGTACTACGTTCCACAATCAGCTCTCCTGGTACTGTACCATTCACTCGTATACCCTTATCATACATATGGAATTTGTGCATGGGGATCAACAACATCCAATCACCTAAAACCCCTAATAACCCAGCAAAAGGCAGCAGTAAGAATGATAAATTCCCACTCCCGCCAACATACTCCACCAATTTTCAAGTCTGAATCTGCTCACCATTAAGAACATCCATACTTATTCATGTGCCTACTACATACACAGAACAATACACGCAAATATAAACCCACCACTCAAACTTCTCCTCACCAACCTAAACAGGACACATGACCACAACACAAGACACAGATCTTTGATATACCTCGTGTCCATATCATTGTGTAAAAACTCGATGTACATAAAGGGCTCCAAAATACAGAATTCATTACCAGAAGATATTAAAGTAACTCAGTCTGAAAATCAATTTAAGACTCTTCTCAAAAGTCACTTAATCACCCTAGACTAAATGCTAAATACTCAGCACACATTTACTCACCTATGTACTCCCACATCATAACTGAAACAATCACTTTGAACCTTTTATCCATTGTTGACAGGAATATAATTGAATCAATTTTTTTTTTAATTTATCTTTGTATTATACAAATTTTGACTCAATTATAATTAATATTCTACTGAAAACTATAAAAAATTTACTACCTACGTACAATATATATACTCCTTGGGTTTAAGTGACTGTAAGCCAATAATGAATTTGGGCCAATAACCCTAGGATAAAGGGGCCCTTTTTGAATTGCAACCCATTTTTGTAAAACAAAATCTCAATGTACTGGTTTTAAAACATTTAAATTAATAAAAAAAAGTAAAGTTTTTTTTTAATTCAAGCACTATTAAAAATTCCCTTGCCCGTTTTAAAGTAAAATTATTTTTGTTAGGAAAAAAGGGAGAAGTGATCTTGTAAAATTTTATTGTGGAAGTTGTTCCGGGAGTTTGTAAGCCGGTTACAAAGTACTGGAAGAGGGTGTTTTTTTTTTTTCATGGGTTATTTGTAATACTGTGGTAGTAAAAAAATTTTCATATGGTTAAAAAATTTGGGCTTTTCAATTAAATTAAAAATTTATTGCTTTGGTGAAAAGCTTTCTCCCTTGGATTTAAAGGTTTGTTTGTGTTTTTTAGTTTCATGTGTTCAAAAACTGTTGATCCCGGTTAAGGGGGGAAAATTTCTTTCCTAGTTTCAGATGTGAATGCCTTTTTGCTTTAAACTTTTTTAAAAATTTGACCCATGACTTTACGTGCGGAAAATTATTTTTTCCCCTACAGTGGGCAAAAAAAAAAGGGGGAAGGGGAAACCGGGGCCAAAAAACTTTTTAAAGGAGGCAAAAAACTGTTTGAGGCCCATTTCACACAATACCAAAACCCCCCCTTTTTAAAGCCCCCGCAACGCGGGACTTCAAACAATATCTTTAACAATCCAAAACACTCTTTAACCCCCTTTCGGGTTTTCCCCCCAACCCCCGGGTTGTGCCCGGAGAGCTAAAGTGCCACAATAAAATTCACATATTTGCACTTGCCCTTTTTACCTTCCATTTGTCCGTAATTCTAATAACTTTAAGCATTTTCTTTTTTGCAGGTGAAAAGAGTAAGAAAATGGCCAGAAAGCAGAGAAAAAAGGAGTATCAACGTAAGTTTTTGATTATAACTTATTGAAATTTAACTTCAAAATTTATTTTAGGGAACAAAAATGCTAAGGAACAAATGGGCCTGGTTAATGGCACCAGTTTTGGCCCTAAGGACAATTAGTATTCCGGGATAAATCCAAATGTAGCCTTGAAAGGGAGACGGGTTTAAACGTACTCGGTGTTCGCAAAGAAATTTGTTTTTCCACTCATTTATCCTCCAGTTACATTAACCTTTTAAGCACGTTTTGATGGGTTTGGGGTTTCCATTTGAAGACTCCGCCTGTTTTATCCGGTCCCTGTTAGCAAATGCCCCCCTTATCACTTATTGTAAGGTCTTATGATCCAAAGGTAACATTGGCAGTGTCATTGGTGGGTTTGAGAAACCCTTACATTTTGGGGGTCAGTGTATGTTCTGTTGTGGGTGAAAAAATTTTTGCCCCCTGCTGAACAAAAGGGACAAAGATGGTTAAGAACTGCCACCCGTTCTTGGCTTTCCCAGGTGGGCATTGGTTAACTATTTCACTTGCTTTCTAGAGTGTCAACTTTCTTGGAACATTTTTTCACGGGTGCTAACATGTTCTCTTTTAAGGCCAGAATAGTTTTTGCAATTGTACTAGAATTTTTTTTTCAAGAAAGGAAGGGAAAGGTACCCCGGCGTGGTCTGTTTTGAATCATGGTTGGTTTCCTCTCTGACTTTTTGGGATGCCCCGGATGGGATTCCCCGGGGTGAAGCCCCGGGTTATAACACTGGCTAATTTCGCTGTGCATATTTTCCTCATGCTTTGAAAAAAAAAGTTGAGCGGGGATGGGCTCATTTTGTGGTATCGCACAACGTTGTCTTCTGTACAGTTACCAATCACACCGTGTGCTCATGGATTTTTACCCAATTTTTCTTGCCCTCTTTTCAATAGTCAGCAGGTGACTCGTTCATTTTCCCCACTCGAACTCTTACCTTGTATTAAAAAAACTGCAAGTAGTGAGCGCTCCCTGTGAACCAAAAAATGTTAAGTTGAAAAACTGCTTTGGGCCTTTTTGGTGTGTCTGGAAATACTGGCAAATGAAGTAGTTTTTCCCCGTGGCTGTTGGGAAAACCCCATACCTTTTTTTTACCCTCCCCCCCCTTTGTCAACAGCGCCTCTGCTGGGGACAATGCCCGGTGCCATGGCTCCCTTATAATCAGTGTTTAACCTCCTCAAAAATCCCATGGCCAGTGAGGAATCTACCTACTGAAGGGTGTTAAGGGGGTCAATGCCCTGCGGTCGTCCTTGAAGAGCCTCTAGGTGGATCAGGGCCCGACCAACCTTAGATGTTATTGGGCACACGTAGTCCCTGAAAGAACCACAGCCGGGAATCTGGTACTGACTTTTTTTTCCAGCTCCCCCTGAAGAAAACCAGGGGTCTATTTAAAATAAATTATGCAGGGAAATTTTGGACTTTGTTTTACACTTTTTTAAAAAGCTTACTGGGAGACTTTGTCAAAAACTGGGGACACCCTTAACCTCCCGTTTCGGAAGTCTTGTAAATCCCCCTTTCCTTTCCCCTTTCCCCCTTCCCCTTCCCCCCTTCCCGTCTTCCTTGTGGCAAACGGGAAGAAACTTTTTATTTTTTACACAAGACTTTGTCTTTCTACACATTTCGTTGATGCCCCTTTTAGTCATTGAAAACTTGTACAGATCTTGGTCACTCTCCCTTATTTTATGTCTGAACCATTTAAAGACTTGATTTTATTTTTCATTTAGCTGGTATTTTCACTATTTTATTAATGAAATTTTAATTATTTAACGTTATCAGAGTTCTGAATGAATAATATGCAAAACAGTCACCGGTTAAATCTAATACCCTTCGTTTTTTCTGTGCTTTTGTTCCCCCGGAACCTATCTTAATTAAGAGGGAAAATCTTGCTGTACTTTACTAAGGTTTGAAATTCCTAAAAATTTAGGGTACTAAAAGAAAAAAAAAAAATTTTTGCTGTTTATAGTAAAAGCAACTGGTGTATTATTAGGGGGGGGGGGGTATGAGATGACTGCAGGATTAAGACTATTCTGAGCAGGGTGGGGGCTTTAGTGGGGGGGTCCTCTCTTTGGGGGAACAGGTGTTCATCAGTGGGACATAGTGAAAGAATGTTTACAAGAAGTAATTACTACAGGAAGACATGGGACCCACGTATCGTTACAAGAAAACACGGGGGGCCCCCAATCGTTTTCTACGGAAGACGCGGGGCCCACGAATCGTTACTACAGGAAGAGCGGGGGCCCACGTATCGTTATACGGGAAAACGCGGGGGCCAGATCGTTTCTACAGGAAAACCGGGGGCCCACTATCATTACTACAGGAAGACCCGGGGGGCCCCCAACGTTGCTGCACGAAGACTGGGGGGGGCCCAATTACAGAAACCTGGGGCCCCATGTAACGCTCAAGAGGTTCCAGGGGCCTACCACTCGTTACTCACGCTCAGGCATTTTAACAACGCCAGAAAAAATGTAATAGTACAAAAAAGCCATTTCGGCCCTCCACAATCCTATCCCCATAAGGCTGGGCTTATCCCATAAGGCTGGGTTACCCCTAAACCTAGTCTCCTCGCTTCAATAATGCATGGTCTTAAAATTTCCCGTGCTGCAAAGTGTATAGTTGGGTTTTAAAATTTTTGTAACGGTGCTTTTTTAAGTGCCTTTTAGACTATTAAATTTTCCTTTTTATCTTTTTCCCCAACTGAAGTATTTGGTGTGCTTGTTTATAATCTTCAATAATTTAAAATTTTTATTTTAAAAGGGCACATCCGTTTTTCCCACCAACCCCCGGGTGACCCGAAAAAAGAAACAAACTCTTCTCCCCCCCCCATTGTTTTGCCCAGAGGCCCTCCCCACAAAACCACCAAAAAATAACAAACCCACCCTAGTAGGCCCCCGTTTTCCCTAAATCCCTTCTAAAATTTACGACACCTCCAACCACAAAACATGAAAACCTCTTCCCCAAAAATCATGCAATACCTCACAAACGGAATGTTAAAGGCCCTGTACACAGTTACTGTTCCCACCCTTCTTTCAACCTTTCCTAGGACAACCCCACCCCCCCTTCCTTCCACTAAGTATATTTCCAAGTCGTCCTATTTTTTTTTCCATTCCTGTCAGACCACCCAAACCCCTTTCTCGGGCCCCGGGGTTAGAATTTGAAACCCCACCCCTAATATCCAGCAATGGTTTCTCTCTTTTAAATTCACGCCGCCCCGTTTACTTTACACACAAACAACACACACACACCACACACCACACACACACACCACACCACACACACACACACACCACACAACACACCCCCACACGGACCGACCCCCGAAAACCTCAACCCAACTAGGAAACACACACACACACACCACACACACACACACACACACACACACGGTGGGTGCAGACGGGGGGTACACAAGGCCCGAGAACCTTGTGTTTTTGAGGCGTGCAAAAACCCCACAGTAATCTGTAGTGACAAAGCAGGAACAAACCTACGAGTGATAATATAGTTATTAGTTTGAAAAAATTCCCCTAAAATTTAGTATTTTTTTTTAAAATGCCCTACCGTTTGGATTACTAGGGACTGTTCCAAACAGATAAAACAAAAAAGTCAAAGTGAGGTGGAAACGGGTGATCAAAAATTACCACGTTTGGGAACAATGAAAGTGGCACCGTAAAGGAGAGTGAAAAAAATTAAAAAAAAGAGAAAGAAAAAATAAAATATACAACAAGGGGAAGGGGAGTAGGGCCCACTGAACAGTGAGTCACAACTTTTTATCCATTTTTCATATAAAGTTAGCACCCAATAAAATTTATTCGTAATAATGAAAAGGAAAATTCTTTAGGAACCGGGGTACTGACATATATGGTTTTAAACACACGGGGGAAGGGGTTACAAAATAGTGATGAAGGCCCAGTAACCCCAAAGCATCCTTTCCGCAACTTGTCAACACCGCCGCTTTAGCGCAAGTATTTTACCTGTTGAGGGTTTCATTTTGCAAGGTTGATCTGGTCCTGCCCTTTAGATACTGGGCACTCACTCCTGCAACCATTCCAAATTAGAGTGAAATGCAAGCGAATGCAAGGATTTAAAACGGTATGAGGGTAACGCCCGAACTTAAGCGAACAAGCTAAAAATTTTACAAACTACTTCTAATTTATAAAGTAGAATCGATAAGTGTTACAATATTGGGAAAACTTTGAATTACTGGTATTTCCGGTTTTTAAGTAGTATGAATACTTGAAGTGGGGGCACCACCACACCACAACACAACACCACCACACAAAACCCAC
This sequence comes from Cherax quadricarinatus, assembly GCF_026875155.1. NCBI lineage: Eukaryota > Metazoa > Arthropoda > Malacostraca > Decapoda > Parastacidae > Cherax > Cherax quadricarinatus. The sequence continues at coordinate 23,881,185 of NC_069464.1, read as the reverse complement.
ACTAACCATACACCAAATACAACCCATACACAACCACACGGAACAAGCACTTGTAACTGTTACACAAGCAAACACACCTACACGGATTTCACACCCCCGGAAAGTACGTTTTTTTCCCCCCCCCCCCCACCAGGAGGAATTTATTTTATTTTTTAATATTTTTAACCAATTTAAATATTTTTCCCCCCCCCCCACCCC